>JAIWVJ010000041.1:0-80688 GCA_024322285.1 Musa beccarii
TTATGTGCTCTCAACTCAAAAGTAAGAATTGGGTTACCTACTAACTCCTTTTGTGGTGAATTCCATTCTTAAGAAATACTTCTGACTTGACAAGAAAAACACTTATGACTGGATTGGGTAAGTTTGAATTGCATCTTTTATAGGCCGAAGGAAGAATGGGTTTCAAGTTACTTTATTATATAGAACAGGCGTACTCACATTCAACAAGAAGAATCAATTCAGTACGCATGACTTCATTACGCGCCCGACTTATGGTTAATGCAAATAGCAAGTTCAGTATCTAAAAAGGAGTATGAAAGGGTTAATGCAAATAGCAAGTTCAGTATCTTTAAGGTAGTTTAGTATGAAAGCAGGAAACTTCGCGGTTATAGGTTACTTTATTCTATTGTAAGTCGGTCATATGATTTGTCAACTCCTGTTTCCTTAGCACAAAGGAACTCGCAATGGCAATAGTACTATAAGTTCAAGCGGAGGAACAAACAAGGGAACCTGTTCCAGAAAGAGAAAGTATTCACATGGAAGAAAACATATGAATGAGAAGGTCTTTTATAGATACAGGTGAAAGGAAGACAGGGCGCGCTAAAGTCTCCTCAGGCGAAGAAAAGCATTATCAAAAGATCAAGCGACTACAACAGCAACTGGAACTACGGAATGAGATGCTGAATGAACACAAGCACCAACATCCACTACATGCACTACAATAATATCCAAATATGGAAGCAGCCGAACTTCAAGTAAAGTGAGTTTCTGGTGTTAGGTTAACAATTTCTAGAAGTATAAAAGAGACTATAGCTTTTTCGAGAAGCGTCAATGCCGTATCAGAGCTATTAGGGGCATTCAATTACGCCCATAAGAGTCATTTAATCCATGTGAAACGACGATAAATAGGGGCATTGTACCTAAGTGAAGTTTCAGAAACAACAAGCGGAGGAACAAGCACAAGAAAACTCGACTCTATAAGCAACAGAAACAACAAACGTAGGCTTTCACACAAGGGCTTCCGCAACGCTCACTAACGTCCGGCTTTCGCTTTTGAATTTAACTAGTAGCGCTAACGCTTGAAACTCCTTTTGTATAGAAGCAAGCTGGTAAAAAGCATTGAAGAATCTAATTGTTAACCAACAAGCACGTTAGGGTTAGTGACATATAGAATTCAGGTCATTATTGACTCAGAGGCCATAGTAAGCGCAGCGTTACAGTACAAGGAGAATCATAGGTACCCTGTCACTAATTTCGATACCAACCTATTGCGGTAGTCGCTTGTAGAGGAGATTAGGCTGCGGCTTCTTAATACAACACTTTCTACTTTACCCATTTACTTAAGGGCATAAAGACACTAGTATTCAGACTTAACCGACACAAGAACAGAAAGAGACAACACTGCTTCACCGACGTTAGTTCATACAGTAAAGTCCGTCCGTCCCACTTATGGTTAATGCAAGAAGTGGAGTAGAAGTCAAGCACATAAAGATAAAGAGAAAACCCAGCTGGCAAAGAGACTCTCCTCTAAACTGAAGCTAGAAGATACCACGCATAAGAAGCACCTTTATCCCCACTTGTTCTTGCCCGAACTATACTAGAACTGCCGATTCTCTGAATTCTATATAGGAGTGTAACAGCTTGTCATTAGCCAACCCTTGCCTTCCCGCATCCCTTGCTTTTGAAGAAGATACTTTACTGTCAACTCTCATAGGTTATACTACCCCCTAGGTATTAAACAAGAGCAAGATCTGGATTGGGATCTAAAGCAGTTTAATCAGTTTATCGAGTAGGAGCCACCAAGCTTATACTAGTTATGGGTACAGAGCCAGAGTAAAGTACCGAGGAAGAATCAAGTAAAGGCTTTGAAGCGCTAAGACAATAAGTTGAATCTGTATCATAAGCTAAGCTATTCAGTCTCTCGGGCAAATATCTTAGTTGAATTCTCATTCTTCTACTAGATGCGCTGGCCTATGTATGCAGGCCTGCTCTAAGACTTCTACTTAATGCACTGGATCGTACCCGACCTATCCTCTCCTTCCAACTTATAACTCAGCTTAAAGTCAAACATAAACAGGAAAAGATTAGAGCTATGAAGATGGCTTTGCTTTAAGAGCATCACATATAAGATTTGATCCTAACTCTTGCAGCGCAAGCATTACTTATAGCTTAAGAATTCATTGAATCTTTCTTTCGCGGAGCTATCATAGCATCACCAAGATCTTATATAGAAAAGTAGAATATTACCCAAACTATAAGATGGCTTTGTATCTCCATCTCGAAGTCAAACAGTCATTGAACTTGCTTGCTATGAGGCAGGAATTGATTTGAGCACTGAAGAGAAGAGAACTCCACTTGAAGACGATGAAGACAGAAACTCATTAAACTACAGCACAACGGCTACTACAGAAAAGAAACAACTCTAAGGTATCACAACGGCAACTAAAGAAACTTACTAGAAGGTCTAAGCCATAATCAGAGTGGCTTGGTGCTTAAACAACGCAAAAGTATTATATATCAGTTAAGGGGGTTAGGGCGGTATCAAGCTTAAAGGGGCTAAATCAAGTCTGTAGCAAGTGGTTCTGTTCACGAAGCGGTTCTAGCTTTAGGAGAGTCTCTTTCATTTCTTGTTCCTGTGTGATCATTGCGATGTTTTTGTTCCTGTTACTTATCTTAGCGGTATAGCTAACAAAGCTTACTTATCCTGTGTTCTTCCCACGTAGCTTGTTCGGTAAATAAAGTAGAAAGTGTCAGGGTAGAGTTAAGGTCAGAATACGAGCAGGTTCAAACAGTACTCCCTCTTCACTCCTTATAATGCATTTATGTAGTTACGGCGGTTCACTTTCCCTTATATTCCTGAATGAGGCTCTTTGAACTCTTGCTTGGCTCCTAGACCTATGTAAACAATTATTAATTGAATCTTTCTTGTCTGCTTGTTTAGTAGTGACTTGCCTGGTGCTGGTAAGAGGTCAGCTACAGAAGTTATTACTAGTTCTGTTGATTTAGGGTAGGGTTGACAGCCAGGAAAGTATACTTTAGAATCCAAGGATGGAGCTAGGTATAATATCTATTAGGGTTACTAACCACACCTAGTAATGGAATTTATGTTTGACTTAAGATTGTCTGCACTGTCTTCACAGTTCGTTTAAAGCAATACAGACCTGCAGAAGTTGCCATTTAGACCACATAAGACCGTTTCGTTTAGAGGAGAGGAGCCGAATTAAGGCCCGAGTTGAATCCGTATTAGTTTACTACGTAGCTGGGCTTGGCCCGGAGCATTAAGTTGAAGGTCTTGTTTCATCCTATTTAGAAGCTGTGCCCGGGTTTTGGTGACTGGTCCAGCTCTTGTTCTTGTATAACTGATTACTTGCTATGTGTTTGTAGTGCTTTATGCCCAAAAGAGGCTCGATATAAAGAAGAAAAGTGTGTTTGCCAGAGGAAAGGTATGGGAGAGTGTTTCTTTCTTTTCTTTAGAATATATCTTTACAATATCATATAATAAGTGGGCGAACACAAGACCAAGACTAGATATTAAACAAGAACTGACCCGATTGCAGCCCAACACCGGCCAAGAAGAGCTACTGAGACAAGCGTATACTAGACAAGACACTCGCAAACACCCGAACCAACCTACCTCTGTGATTCAATAGATGTTGATTCCACGCCAGCGGATGCGGATTCTCTTTCTTACCGAACAGACTTACTATACCTTATAACCCTTATTGCCTTACTTATATACCTTAGGAGCAGGGGGGGATACTATCTGTATTTCTTTCTTTCCCTAGCAACAAACAGAATTCATACTTCTTAACCTTACTTACTTTGTTCCTAAACAAGGAGCAGAAGGAACGACTACTTATTTGGGACCTAAATCATTTCATCCGAAAGTAACTGCACTCGCCTAAGCCAAGGCCAATCAACTTTGAAAAAGCCCGTGTATAAGGGAAAAAGTGAAAGAAGGATTAGGAGCTAACCATAGTGATATGAATGTCCGATCGACTTATATATGAAAATAGAACTTGGGTGCTACCTTTGCCTGCTGACCCGAAATTGACCAATACTGAGATTTTCTATACAATAGGGCTGGCTCGGGTTAGGCTAGGCGCAGTCAAGTCTCCTCTATTACTTTACTGTACTGGGTTAGTTTCAAGCAAAGGTCTCCGTTAAAGGGCGAGCAAGGATCTCTGTGTTAACAGTGAATGAGAGTTCTGAATAAACATCTTCCAGCGAGTAGGAGCGGGATCGGGTACTGAAGAAACAAGTTAACTACTGAGTTACTTAAATGGGCAAGTCACTGCTATAGACAATAGCCCTTGCCTACCTTATCCAACCCTCGTATCAGTTCGACCCCCATAGTTTGAGTATCCGTTCGATCCCCATAGTTAGTAGTTTAATCACCAGTTGACGAGTTGGGGCAATAAGATCTTTGCTATCAAAATAGGGCAGTCAAGATCCGTTTCTGAATCAAGTGCTAGTGTAGCTGTTTCGTTTTCTCCTAAGTGCTGTGGTAGCTTGGTCCCTACGAATGATGGCCTTACTCACTATTCATTGAAACTATTGATTGAACTGCTGATTCCCTGTCTTCTGCTTCTCTTGTTCCTTCTCTGGGTAAAGTCTGGTTAAGGCGTGATAGGGTCTGCAACTAGTTCACTTCTTTCTTACCGCAACTCTCCGGGAATAATACTAATACAACTTCCCTTAAGATTATCTCTTTCTTTTAACTACTCCCCTTGACCCGAACTCACTCTATGGTTATTTATTCCTAAATCTTTATGGTTCCTGCCTTTATGAAGTAGTATTGACTTGGCGGTGTTGCAAGAGAAGTAGAAAGAGAAAGCTACATATCTCGTCCTGGGCCTACTGCTCGAAGTCAAGTGTTTGAGGGAGCTGCTGCTTCAGCCAGCCATTTCGCTGCCCTCTCTATTATATAAGATGTCATTTACAAGTTAAGAACTAAGATGAGAAACTACTGCTCTTTCCCATATACCAACTCAGTACTAGTTAAGTAGAATCAAATATATCTCACTTTCTATAGGATTGTTGAATAAGCACTGCTTCAAACTATTAACTGCATTCGGTATACCTCGACTCTGCCAACTAATTACATTATACGGAATTGATAATTGAATGAGAAACAAAAGGGCAGCGAAGAATGAGTTGGCACTCATCGCCAACAACTGGTACATCTTCCGCATCAGTAAGAAGTAGTCTTGGAAGCAATCTTTCTAAGGGCAGCGAAATAAGCTGGGGACTTGCCTAGTAGCTAAGGAGTGAAATCAGATCTTTATTCCCTGGCCCTTGCTTTAAGAGTAAGCTCCTTTCCTGGCACTGTATCTTTAGGTTCCCAGTGTGATCCATTAGTTAGGAAAACCTGTAGTAGCACCTAGCAAGAAAACCTACCGGAGGGGCATAATTGAATCAGTCACACTTATGTATTAGTATAGGAATCTAGGTTAGATGAGACAGGTATCGGAGGGAGAAAAAGAGTTCATAAAGAGGAAAGAGGAAAAGAGTATCGGAGTTTGTGTATAGAAGCAGGAGCGGGAGCTGAGGTTAAAAGTGAGCAGTTTCGTTTGTATCTAAGTTTTATGCGAGGTGTGATCCAAGTCGTCTAATTTAAGTTATCATTGATTTAGTATTTAGAGTGGATAGGCCTTGGTCTTCTTTGGCTGAAGAAGGAATCAGAGGCAAAAGCCGAAGATCAGTTCTCATGCCAAAGTAGCGGTGTTGGGAAAAAGATTCGATTCTTGTTTTTGAAGCGCTAAGTCAATGAGTTTTATAAGCCAAGAATCAGCATCATCCATTCATAAAGTGTAGTTGTTTCAATTCATATATCCTATATTAGAGAGAGCCTCATTATTTGCATTCTTGGTTGACGAATCAGTAGTAGATTCCAATCCTGTAGTAGATTCAAAGTAAGGATCAGAGGCATAAAGCAGAGGTGTTGCTGTAAGTGGTTCAGGACAATGAGTTTCATCGTGTGGTTCAGCAATCTCAGTTCTAGTTGAATCCCCAGCCAGTTCCTGTTTACAGTGGAGAATGGAAAGTTACAGTCAAAGTTTTCTCCTAAGTTCAGTGTTATCCTAATCCCAGGTAGTATTGCTCTTGTTCTTTATAGTCATTATAAGAATTAATAGACTTATATCTGTATTTCATTCCACTCTAAACTCCTAACTCAGGTGCCAGGTGCCAGAGTAGAAAACCATTCCCTTATTAATAACTGTAGAAGCCCGCTTCTTAGTTAAGTCAACTACAAATAATCTACTGTAGCTTCTTGTACTCGAACACTTAACTCGTTAATAACTCCGCGGACCAGAAGTCGACTCATCGACAACAACCACTGGAACAGAACCTTTCCACTTAACTGCTTAGCTTACTCCTACTTTTGCTTTCATTCCACTTTACCGATAATACAAACGGAATTGTCAACACCTCTATCTTCCCTCTGCTCTGACCTTACTTGCACAAGAGACTTCACTTGATACTGCACGGCTTACTCTCTTTGAAGTGGAAGTTCTGAATTCATAAGAATCAAACTCGTAAGTAGGAATTTATGAATTGAAGTTAAGACTAAAGCTCGGAAAGGACTCTAAATCAAGTCGCAACTACTGTATGAGTTATCAAAAGTGCTGTGTTCGGGAGCAAGAGAGGGCAGGGCCGCTAGTCAATTTCAGGAATGAAAAGTAACTAATTCCGAGCACTAGGTGGGTCGGCGAGAAGGAGTTTTTTACTGACGCCCTTAACACAGGACTCCTATGAAACTTCCAATTCCATTATCAATCTTATCTTCATATAGGCTTATATTTTACTTGCTCATAGCAACTACTAATACAAATAATGATGAAACTAGTATTACTTAGAATTCGACTCTAAATAAAATAGAACAAGTAGGAAAGGAATCCGGTCACTAACCATAAGAGGGTAACTAACCCACCTAACCTTGGTATCAGTTTCATTCTTCTCAGTGGGGAGCTCAATTGCCATTAAACCTTTCAACCCTAAAGTAAGAATTGCACTTCTATGGATAGTACTAAGAATGGAAAGCCGGAGACTAAGGGAAAACTTGATTGAGACTAATGGAAAGCAGGGGGAAAGCGGGGAGACTAAGGAAAACTATGCCCCATATGCTAATGTGCACTATAATCAATGGTCAGTGAGCAGCTTGCTTTCTGACATTATAGGTATAGGCGGGTTAGAGAGAGAAAATGACATTATGAACTTCAAGTGCTTACTTATTTAGAGGCGACAAATGCATTAGTTGAGCCAACAAACAACTACTAATTAAAGTTGTGCTTATGAAGGCCCAGAGGGGAGATAGGTGAGGGAGTTGGCGACGGGTGCTTGCTATAGAGGTTAGGGCAGAGTGCTGTCTTCATGGGACAATTGGTGACCTATTTCTGTTGAAGCTAAGTGCTCTGTTTTAGGGTAAGTAGTTGTGTGACCCATAGCTGTTTTCCAACCTTGACACTGGACTTGACGGTTCCCTTTCCACCACTGCTGAAGATAGGAAGTAAGAAAGTCGTTTACTTAAGAAATAGTTGTATTTGTATTAGTATCGGAAGAAGGAGTTAGATTCGATGAGAGCAATAACTGTATTTGTTTACAGAGGATAGAGATTAGCTAGTTTACAGAGGATAGAGATTAGCTAGTAGCAAGAGGAAAGGGAGAGTAGTTGGCATTCCTGTCCCCTGCTGAGTAGCGGTAAAGTAAAGTATTTGAGTACAACCCCAAGCATTAAAGGCGGGTAAGAGAGGATAGGTCTAGAGCTAGAGCTAGGTAAGTAAGGAGAGGTAGGCGAGAAATAGCACTACAGGTTGGTTTGTTACCTTAGAGCACATGGGGTTGGCGAGATGGGCAATCTGAGTTCACCTGTATTCACGCGCAGAGCTGTTCATCAGTTAACTTATCTGCTTGTCGGCTTTAAGATCTTTCCCTGTGTGAACCATTAGTCTATTATATGATATTATAGGAGAACGGATTCCACTCCCCTTTCTGAATCGACAATACTGTCAACTCCCTTTCCCTTCCTGCTCGCAACTATCAATGCAGGTACGATCTATGGCATATGAATAAGATAAGCAAGGAGAAGAATCAAGTAAGGGCTAGCTGTTCAGGGAAAGAAAGAAAGTAAGCGAAACTCTCAACTCGGGGTGCCGACCTCGACACTGATGCAGGGCTACTAGAAGAATGGAAGAAGTATTGGCTGTGGAAAAGAATGGAAGAAGTATTGGCTGTGGAATCCCGAGTTTCATCAATTCTCCTTTCTTTATAAATAGAATATATATATAATAGAGATTGCCCTCCATCTCGCCAACTCCATGTGCTCTTCGAAATCCATCAATCCAGAAAGTCGACATCAACGAGATCAGAAGCTGGATTAAAGGCAGTGCGTTCGGAAACTATAAGGATTTGTATGCAGAAGCAATGTTGCTCATCCCTAAGAGAGGCAATGTTGCTCATCCCTAAGTTAGAATAGTGATCGGAAAGGGACTCTAGATCTTGTGTTAAAGGATTGAACTCACCTTTTGTAACAGGCAATTCCCCATGATACTCTCCTCTCACTGCTTCCTAACCCGATCAGGCATCTTCAATAACACCTAGCTACCAGGTACCCGACCCGCACTGCTAACTTAAGCCTCTGTTCCTGCTTCATCACCTTATCCAGCTAGAGTCAACTACAGCCAAGACACTACACTCGGAATCACCCTAACTTTCTAACTGCTTCCATATCGGATGAAACTGGGGAAGAAGCTTCTTTCGGAGTAAGGTAGAACAGGAACATTCCTACTTGAATTCTTTCTTTAATAAGTGAACTGATGAAACTAATTCACCTAGCGCTTCGTCACTTAACTACGTGGCATTCCTATACTTACTTCTGGAGTGATGAGCATAAGTTACTGAGCTTACCTGGAGCGTAGGGCAGCGAAATTAGCTGGCAATACTTGTCTGTTTCTAAGGTACCTTTGATGCGAGGCGAGGGAATAGAAGCAGTGCGAGTTAGGTATACTCAAGAATCAACAGTTCCAGTTCTTTACCTTTGTTGTCTACTCGATCATAGGTTGGAAAAGAGTTATGTTCGCCCTGTTCCAAGGTAAGAAAAAGAAGAATGAGCTAGGTAATGAGTAAGAATCTAGTGCACCCCTTTCGCCCCAACTACAATTCCTGTGTGTGTCACCTGTCTTCATGGCGTCAGCAACGATTACAGCTACAGGGTTTAGTTACTTTTCAAGGGGAAGAATAAAGGGAAGCAGAGTAGTTTACTTATAGGATCGGAGTAGTCTTATAAGATATTCGAATTGACCTCCATCTCGCCGTTGACTTTATTGGCTCTCACAGATGTTAGGAAGAGTAGTAGCCGTACCCTCTCTGTCAACAAAGAAAGTTATGGCTCTAGACTACTCTCCTCTTGCAACAAATACAGTTATTGAAACACCTAAGCTACGTAAGCAACTAAGAAAGTGTTGGCTCTGGACTACGAAACTACTAGTTGAAGGCCCCGCTCCTTCCGTATAACAAGTGCCTAGGTGGGTAACAAGAATCTCGAGTTACTGCTTAATTCCTACTTAATCGTTGCTAACTTGATTATCGTTGCTAACTTTCTTATCGTTGCTCACTTTCTTCTTTAGAATATCATATAATAAGTGGAAATCAAGAAATAGATAAAGTAACTAATGATAAGGTGCTGAAAGCGAAATCCATCAAGTGAGGTAGAGGCGGGAAGGAATGTCGGGAATAGAAGCAGTTTGCCTAGTTGCTAGTTTCTTAGTTGAATCAGTAGGTGTTGGTTACGAAGCGGGAAGTCGTAAGTCTACTCGATCAGAGGCAAGATCCGAGGAGAGATTATCCATTTCAGTTCTATCAATTATAGAAGAAATCAATCCAGTGCAGGTTTCAAGTCATAGGGAAGGGAATAAAACCACTGTTGCTACTGCAGCTAGGGTTTAGAAGTAGATTCCCTGTTGCTACTGAAGCTAGGGGGCCAAGACGACAAGGAGGCAAGTAACTACTAGACAAGACACTACTAATGTGTCGCGTCAGTGAACTCGTTACGCGGCAGGAGTTCTAGTTCCGCGTAGGAGTTCTCGTGTCTAGGCAGGGCCGCTCTCCGGCTAATGAAGGGGATTACACTGCCCCAAGAGATTCATTCCTACTCGGGAAAGCAAAGAACTGATCTCGTCGATTGAACTCTTAAGTAAGAATTGACTCTAAACTCCAGCTAGGCGAACAAGAAGACAATCAACAGGCAATTCAGCGGCTTCTTATCCATCTTATGCATCAGATCCAGATCCAGATAAAACACTCTCCTAAAAGAACTCTCTCCGACTCTTATGACAAATTGATATACCTGATAACCCCCGGCAACTGATCCGGATACAAGAAGATAGTAAAGGTAAGGTCAAGTTGTTTACAGTGTATTGTATTGAATAGAAAAAGTAAGAAGAGTAAGAGAGGTGAAGTCAGTCAGCAGCAAGCAGTTCAGTCTCGTCTCTTTGGGCGCTAACGTATGGTTTCATTTCCTAATTTCATGTTGGGGAATCGAAGGAAGGCTAAAGTAGATGCGTTTGTAGTATATGCTTGGCTCTTCTTCAAGTTCAATTACAGGTTAAGGCGAGGAGTTTCACCAAGTGATAGGGCTTGGCTGCTCTTTAACCAGATAGTCCAGGGAAAGTAGTTTCATTCCTTCCTTTTCCAACCTCTGATCTGTATTTTGATCCTGCTCCACCTCCTGTTGTTTCAGCCTATCTATAGGTGATTTACCTTAGTAGTTATACGAGAATATCCTTATGAAGGGAGGTTTGGTCGACCAGAGCCAGTCAAATGATTTCTGCATCAACAGCTAGATCAGGTGCAAGTGTCTTTTCTCAGCTACCTATCCTCCTTACTAGTAGGAGAACGGATTCAATTCCACTCAATCAAGTTCAATGTAAACTTGTCTGCTTATCTGCTCTTAACTCGAAATAACGACCCGTACAAAGAATATGGTTGTTTACTTCCTTATGCGAAAGGGGAATCAGAGTTGAAAGACCTATAGGAGAGGTCGGCACGGAGGCAAAGGCAAAGAGGCAAAGGCAAAGAGGCAAAGGCAAAGAGGGTAAGACAAATACCAGCCAAGTAACTGCTACAAACACGGTAACTCACTGACGCGTAACAAGTTATCGGAGGAGATTCAAATAAATGATGAACTTCAAGGATAAGGGCTGGTTTCATTCCAATACGAGGTGGTAGTTGTTGACTGACTTGTTGGGATAGGGGCATAGTCAAGTACAGGCGAGGAAGTAAAGTATCTAGTTTCAAGATCATCTGCAGGAGATGGATCCGAAGCAGGGAAAGTTTCATCAATATTAGGTTACGCTAAAGGGCCGCTAGTCCATCCTAGACCTCGCTTCAACACGTACTTTATTCGAACAGAATCATTCACACCAGAATTAGGACTTGTTCCGGACTGGACTGTTACTCACGCCGACTAAGAAAGCACAAAGTAGCTCGCTAACATCAAATGAATTATTGGAATGAATTGTTGCAAAGGTTCACGCTAAGAGAGGGTCCTGAGTGGAATCGGAGTAGTCTTAGTAGTACTCTTTTTCTTATACTTATTAGTCTAATGCACTAGATCTTATACTTATTAGTCTAATGCACTAGATCAGGACAATTAGTTTACCTCTCTCCACCGAGTCTTGCCCGCCCTATACTTTAAGGGAAATGAAACTGGCTTTCCGCACCTTTCAACACTTATGAACTGGAGCAGAACTACTTTCATTCTATAGGCTTCCCATTCCAACTTGCATTTGATATCTTATATAGGAGATGAAACGAGGGCGCCAAAGGCGCCTAGACAATTGATTGCCCCGCCCCTCTGCCAAGGTATGATGGATACCGGTAACCAAATCCAGCCTAGTATGTCGAATGAAGTTAATAGGAGCCTGAGGTAGATGAGCATTAAGTTGAAGGTCACTGTTCGAGTTCAATTCTTTTAGTGGGTAGTCTAATTCTTACTTTCATTTTAAGAGAGCAAACACGTTTCAAGTAGTGTTCCATAAGAATAAGGAGCTGGATCCGGAGAGTAAACTAGCGGTATTAAACAACAACAGGAGCTGGAAATTGAGTAGCTTGGCCCCGAGTGTAAATAGTGGATTGCCCAAACTCCTAGGTTAAAGCATTATTGTCTCCCACTGTAGTTTTGTCTTGGCTGTAGTCACTTGGTGGGTCAGATTGGATTCCAGCAGTTACAGGCTAATTAGTACTTGGTGGCTAATAGGCAATAAAGAAAGGACCCACTCCTATAGTTAAAGAAAGAAAGTAAGTAACCAAAGAATCAAAGTAGGCAGTGCGGGAATGAAAGCAAGGGCAGTGAGAGGAGAGTCTCATGGGGAATTGCCTGTTCCTGTTCATAAGTGAGGAAAGGGCAGCGAAGATGGCTCGATCAGATGCAAGCTTAGAAGCTGGATAAGAAACCCTATCAAAGAAAGGTTAAGGCGAGAGGGGTATTGCAGGAAGGAAAGAAAGTAGACCAGAGAAGATGTTGTGCTAACGGTTGAAGGACTTACTAATGCACCCGTTCCGAGAGGGAATAGAAGCAGTTTGCCTAGGAGCTTGGCCTGTATGCCCGGTATGCCTGCTTGGCCCCTATCAATTTCTATCTTTCTTATTAGAGGATTAATATGAGTCGAACACTTGACTCTTCCCCGACCCGACCTGTCTACTTCTATAAATACTACTTCTATAAAGAAGAATGGAATTGAGTGCGAACCCACCTATTATGTAAGAAAGTCACAGAACTCCTTTACTCCAAAGCTAACTACTTGAGAAAAACTACTCTTTCTTTCCTCTTTACTGAAGGCTCCTATACCTCTGGACTACTATACAACTTGTGCTATATGACCAATTCCAATCTCCTCTGGCAACAACAAAAGAAGGAAATGCAGTGGTTAGCTGCCTGACGCTCGAACGCAGGTTAACTCAGGATAAGTAATACAATGTTGATTCTGTTTATACTACCCTATATTATTTACTCAAGGTATAATCAGACTCAAGGTAGAATCGCATATTGCCTATAAGTGTAAAAGAAGGAAGGAGGTTACTTACATGAGAAAGCTAAGCCATCGTTTCTCACTCAACTCGACATGCCCAAAAGGAAAGAAGGAAAGAAAGAAGGCCCTGAACAATTTCAAAGTTATTTATTCAAAGAAATGTTATAAGTTCATCTTCGGTGCCTCACCTTTATCTAAAGCATATCTTTCCATGGGCCGGACCACTCCTCTCCTTCTTAAGAGCTGTATTTCCACTCCTTCTGTCGAGCTTGAGCAGAAGAGCTGCCCTGCCTAGACACGAGGCACTACTGACGCTCTTCCGTTTGACAAGCTTAGGTTTAAAGAAAAAAGTAGATCAAGGAAGTAAGCAGCATATGTATAAGCTGTTTCAAGTCATAGGTCGGCTGCAATCGATTTTGCAACTTGAAGTCTTGTTCGTGGCGGGGCAGAATCAAATAGAAAGTCAGCAACAAATGAGAAAGGTTTTGTTCGGGATGCCCACGTAGCGAGGATAGTTTGTTTGCCAGAAGGGATGCCGTGTCTTTACATCATTCTTTCTATGCCCCATATAGGTTCAAGTAAAATCAGAGGTAAAGTAACAGCAGAATAAAGAGCTAGATATGAAGCTTTATCAAGTAAAGGGTTTTCTCCGTTTTACCGAGAAGGAAGGTCCTATGGTTCGAGTCCATATTGCCCTAATCCTAATTAAGATGATAGTGTAGTATAGTCGTTTTTCTTTCTATGGGACCAACCGAAGTATAATCCTAAGTCACTTTGGTCTAGGACGTCTTCTTTTCTTGGTCTTGGGTCTTGTATTTGGAGAATCCCCCTGACTAATAACAAAGAGTTTTTGGCAGAACAAACAAGAGCAATAAAGAGGCTTCAGTGCGAATAAGGGCTCCGGCACCCAGAAACGAGGAAGGGCGCAGATAGCTGCTTTCCAACTCCTTCCACCAACTCCATAATCATCGAGAAGCACATTTCCAGGGCGTTACTTTGTTTGTCTCCCATAGAGGATTTCTTCTGGTTATCTATACTTATAGCAGGCATAATTTTCTCAATCGAGGGATGAATAGCGGTACGGTACCTTTCCTCTTTCCTTTCCCCCCCATGCAAAGCTTACTAATGATAGATAGTAATCTAATGATAGATAGTAATGGATTTTCTTCGAATTGAAACACTTGAACCACGGCCACTTGACTTTCACTGTTCCTGCTCACAATAAAAAGGTACTTCCTAAGCCAGCCCGTACTGAAGATGGTACTACTAAGAAAGAGAGTATATATATATAGCCCACTACCTTTTCATAGAAAACGCTACTATACAAATCTATAGACCGGAAGCTACCGACGAATTAAGGCTTCAAAGGGATGATGCTTTCCCCATTTATCAAGGTTTGGCTATCTGTGTCAACTCCAAACACTATTCCATCTGTGCCAACTCAATAATGTTCATTTCCTCTGTAGAAAACATAAGGTACACCATTCTCTGCATTAAGTTTAGTGTGCTTAAGCGGGTGCTTTTGGAAAGGGAAATTCATTCTTTGTTGCTTCCCCAGCGGCCAAGGTGATAGTTTACTCTGTGTCAGCAGCAAGCGGTGGTCTTGTATCAAGTCCAGCAGCAATCCATTCTCAATCTAACAGTTACGTTCGAAAGTATTATTCTAGAGCTCAAGTATTACTCTAGAGCTAAAGAAAGGGAAGGCTCTTAGCACCTATTTCTCAGATGGCAGTATCAAGGTAATAAACAGAATCATTAGCCCAGAGGGGATGGAGCCTAATGGAGTTTCGAATTCATTTTAAGCCTATAAAACTTGGCATTGTCTAGTCAAGTGTGACTTGTTTTAAGTGCGAGTTAAGTCTAGTTGAGAGGCTTTCAGCACCTTATTCCCAGTTGAGAGGTCAATTCTGCAATTACAAGTTTAGAGTGTTATTCCCAAGTTATTCCCCTATGTATCGAGTTTGATTCCCTCTGATCCGGTGCCCCCATTCTATTACTAGTGGATGGAGTTATTACTATGAAGATGACTAGGTTAGTTAGGCGAGACAAAGAACCCTTATTTCTACTATAATCATAAGGGAGCGGGAAAGCCATAAAGAATACTTAAACTTATGATGCTGTTGCAGATGATCTTGTAACTGTTGATTCTTGAAGTCGATTCCTGTATTTGTTGACGACACTCCTTCGCCCGTACTATCTATTCTTCTTTACATCCGGATCGAGCACAGTAGGCCTCACAACATTGAATCAACTCCTTCTACCTCGAACTAGGCGAACAGAAGAACGCCAACAAAAACAACCTGAACCGACAGATTCCACAAAGGATTATTCGAAAACAGCTGATTGAGATCTGGTTCCTACTTCTTCTCTTTATCCATCTAAGGGATGATTCTCGAACTGCTCATTTTTGAACCACTGATTCTTGAGTCGACTACTTAGGCAGGCTAAGCTAAGGGCAACTCCTTTAAGCTAGCCATCCATGTGGTTATAACTATTCTATAAAAGACCCCCGGCCCGCTATTCTTATTAACGAGATAGTGTACCCTCCATTCTGATTCTTATTAAACTAGATCGTTTAACCCCTTATTGTCTTCATTTATTCATTCTTTATTTACTGGTGGGTGTAGGTGCTCTATAGATTTGATTCTTACAGTTTAGTTGCACTAGCTGTTTAGCTTAACTTTAAGTATAGGTCGGGCAAGACGAACAGGTGACGGAATAAGCAAGGGTATAAAGTAGAGGTGCTGAAAGCGTTGAAGTTTTTGGGGGTACGAGCTGGAGTATCGTATTTTGAATCCCTTGTGTCATCTCGAGTTTCGTAAACAAGTCTAGTTGATAGAGGTTCTTGTCCGCCTGTTGCACCTTCCCCTGTCTGTGAGAGAAGTGATTGGCTAAAACAATATGAGTTGTGGTCGGCAAAAGGTATGCATTGTATTTACTTATAGATATATTACATGCTCGATAAACTCAATCAAAATCATTGACTGGTTTACTTGCTCGTAAGGGAGTTGGGGCAATCAGATGGACTACTATACTTAGGTGGTAATCTTATATACTATTTGCTTTTCGTTGAAAGTTCAATCGTTTATATGCGTTTATATGAAAAAGCAGGATCTGGTGTTGGCGCAGGTAAAAGGTTGAGTATAGGTTAGTTGAACTTACTGCCCTGTTTTCGCCTAGAGCAAGTCAAGTTTTCATTGCTTTGAAGCGCGGTATAGGCATATTTCATCCCTGGTTTTCTCTTATTAATCATATTGAATTTACTAATTGCATTCAGAACTGCTGCAGTATAAGACTCAGTTTCAAGCTTCTAAGCAGTATAAGGATCATAAACGGATGTTATGCTCTAGAATTAAGGAATTTCAACAAAACACCCCAATTACCTCTCTCGACAAGGAGCGGAAAGATGGAAAAGAAGGTCATTCTCCACTTAGCGCTCGCTAGTACATACTTCTTTCACGGAACTAGACTATCCTCTTGCCCCAACTCGGGGGGAAGCTGCCGCACAACCAAATCAGTGAGCTGGGAAGCAGTGAGAGTTAAGTATACCAACCAGAGAGAGAGAATCCGTTATGCAAGTAGAATTCATTGGTTTTTTAGTAATTCCGGTAATAGATAGAGTTCGGGTCTTCAAGTGAAGGTCTTGTTCTAGCTGAATCGAAGTGTTGGGCTGTGGGTTACTTCATGATATTAGTTGTCGTGCATATTGCTTGAGTTCGCCTAAGTGCCTCGGGTCGTTAAAGCCCCTTGCTTCCCTCAGCGCGTTTTCTTTGAAGTCGAGAACAAGCTAGTGCAGCAAGTTCCAGACTATAACAAACAGGGTTTTTAAGCAAAAGGAACCAGATCTGCTCGCTAACTTCTTATTCTAGTTTCGGGGTGAGGTTCCCAGCTTTTCATATGTTGTGCACCCAATGCAATTCTTAGTTGTCGTTCATTTGAAATTGGATGATTCTTTAGAGTAAGGAGAGCAAGCAAGTGAACAAGCTAAACTAAACAGGCAAAAGTGAGAATGAAAGTCCAAAGGCATAAAGAACTTGACACTAACTAAGGAAATCAACGACTAACTACTATAGGCCTGCTGCTGCTGAGCTCAATTCCAGCCAAGTATATACTAGAGTGGATTCGGCTTCTGCTCAATCTTCGGGTTGAACCTCCTCTTCAAGAGTTTGCTAACTACCCGGTAGTACTAGTTGATTTCTGACTTATATACTATAGAGCACCCCACACCCGGCTTCTGATCCTGCTTTCATAACTGATAGAGAGTACCAGCTTCATTCTTATACACCCTTGTCTTATTCTAACTTATTTCTAAACATAATCCTAAAGAAAGTGATAGTGATTTTATGAGACTTAACTTATACTTAGTAGATAGAGGATCAATTAAAGTTTGAACTCGCTCCTCTTGCCCACCTCTCCCTCGGCTCGGAAACTAGAATTAGCGTTAGCGCCCTTCAACAATAAGACTACATGTTTGCTCGAACGTAACGTAACTACTTTGAGCTATAGCAGTAGCAGGCCAGTTCCAGTTCTAAAGTCAGTATGAATTCCACTAACCGGGTTATACTACAGTAGTTCAAAAGCTTTCATTGGGCTTCCTACTAATAAGAATAAGGGACCGGTGCTTACTTGTCTATTGGACACCTAACCCAGGACTACCGGGAATAAGACTAATCAAACTTCTGATTCTCTAGTTATCTACTTCTATTGTGAAACAAGAACTGGAAATTCCCCATGTCCACGACCTATACTTGAATAGCCTTGAATAGCAGCTTACTTGGGAACTGACTGATCTAGCGGATTCTCTTTACAAGCACTAGGCGAACTGAGGGAGCTGATCTTATAGATGAAACAAGAACTGGAGCAGGGCTATCCGAACTCAGAACTTCCCGTAACAAAGCCTTTACTTGACCCCGATAGAGAGTTTCTTGTCTCCTCTCGCTTGCAAACCTCTAAAAGAATTTCATGAAAACGGATAGGATACCGGTAGTGCACTAAAGAATGGTGTTTACTTATTGAATAAAGAATGGGAGTTAAGTGAATTTGCAAACAAATAGAGCCTTGTGTCCATCTTTGACTAGCAATGTTGTATTAGGGCATGCTCGATAGATCATACCTGCTTCATTCTTATAACCTCTTGTCTTATTCTAACCTTCATTCGGTATACCTCGACTCTGGCTCTGCTCTAACTGCTTACTTTGACACCGCTGCTGATTATTCTCTGATAGACTTTCCTTCTACTGTTGATGATCTCTACGACTTAACTCGATCTGCTCTGCCATTAAGTCTATTGTATATGCTTTGCCCTTTATATGAAACTAGATGAAACTCGGGATATGAAACTAGTAGTCGCAGGGCCCCTCTAACTATTCTTATTGAATAACTTGAAAATACTTCAATCTCTACTATACTCTTTCAGCAGATTCTCTTTCCTCCTCTAAGCCAAGAACAGGAATTGCCTCCCTTGCATACTATACTGAAGTACTTACGGCAACAAAGCCTGCCATGCCAATACTTAATGCTTCTTTCCCAGAAAAGCACTTCGATGTACTTTATTCTTCCCCCACCTATCCTTCACCCTTGACTTAACTGTAGTAAACCATACTCCCTCCACGACTTTGAGCTAGAGCGGGACAATAATACCCTTTTTGCTAACTTTAACCTAGGGTTAATTCCTTTCTGCTGTTTACTTTAGTACTGCGGATTCTTTAACTCCCCTTTAAACTTGACTAGACTAGCACTACGATTCCCTTTCCACTCTTAGGATGCAAACCGAACAACATCTTTTTCTCTTTACCAACTAACCTAACTCCCAAACAAAGGACTCGGTAACAACAGCTACTATAGTTTTATGGGAAATCACCCTTGCCCTGGCTTTAAGACTTTTACTTACTTACTTTATTCATACTTTTCTACTTGACTACTTCCACTCAAGCTTGCTGAAAAGCCTTGACTTTCTTCTTACCCTCGCTACTTGACTCCTAGTGGATCTGGCTCTGCTCTAACGGATTCCTTTGGCACTGGTGAAGATCTTTATTGATGGATTTCTTTCCTTCCCACGCCTGAACCTTACTTCAGAACTGCTTACTCACTACTTGATTCCTAATACCTATTGAATTTATACAAGCTATAACTAGCAGCCCTGAGTTTATTACTGGCTATGTGTTTGTGGGAAGCTATGGAAACAGCTCTGGAATCTTATCCTACTCCCAAACTACTGTTTACTTACTGCCGCCCCCTATATAACAGAATAGAAAGTGGAATGATCAACTGCAGAAGCGTTAACTGGACTTGCAGCCCTAGTAGTATAGAATAAATTAGTAAACTCTCTATCGGGTGTTCCTGCCTTAAACTCCAAATATGGGTTTACTGTCCCAATATGGGTTTACTGTCCCAACAAGAACCAGAACAGGACCACTACTTAAGACAAAACTCGGGTATCTTCTATGACTTCTAACCAGACTAAACTCTTTGTTTGATTCCAGTTTCTTTCATTCTTTTAAGTGGAGAGCGAGGAGTTACCTGCTCCTATATTACCTAGCGTAGGGAACAATAAGGCTTAACCGAGACTAAAGCTTTACTTAACCAAGTAGTGGTGAGGAGGTATAATCAAGTGCTTTGTTCATGGCTAAAGGAAAGGAGCGGGTCCCATAAGTGAAGTAAAAGAATGAACCTGGGCTTAGTAGTTCTCCTCTAGTATAGATAGTAGCTTGGTTCTTAGTTTCAATGGAATTACACTTTAGACCCTCATTTAGATACTCAAAAAAGAATTCGTTATTTCTATCCTTTATAAAGCTAATATATCATTTAGTACTGGAACTAGCCCGCTTGCGACTTACTTTGGCACTGAATTACTAACCGATACAATCACTTCTCTTGCATAAACTTAAGGTTTCAAAACATAGGTCATTTCCCATAAGAGGTGTTTCCCCTGAGATGATCTGGTCGACTCTCCTTCAGCATTTCACTTAAGGGCTGCTTCCCTTGATGGTAGAGTTTACTACTAATAATAAGTTTACCCGTAGCATCTGTCTTTGTTGTATTTGTTGAAAGAGCGGAAGACTCCTTTTTAGCTGGAGAAGAACCTTTGAGTAGGGTCAAAAGCAGGACAAAGATCTTCAAGCAATGGAAATGGAATAATAAGGATCTGACCTCTGATAGGGGAATGCGCATAAGTAAGACTAATAATGATATAGTAGAAGATATACTTCTTGTCAATCAATACCAATACTAACCTCACTCCGGTGCTCAATAAGAGAGATATTCCATCCTTGCAGACCCAACAAACTCATAGCAACCAAGCGCAAGGGAACCAACAACGGAAGCAGTTAGAGCAGAGAGAGGTTCGCCCTGTGCCCAAGGGAATCAAAAGAATCCTTTGCCTGGTATTGAGATAGAAGCCGGGTAGTTTCTTGTTGAACTACACTTGCAGAATCGTTTGCTAACTTACTTTATACTGGCACTTGACCTGGACTACTACTTGTTGGATCAGAGCTTGTTGGATCAGAGTTTGACTAAACTTATTGAATAGGGATCTTTCTTACTAACCTACTTACTACGTTGCTTGTCGGCCGAACACAGGCATTAAAGTAACCAGTGACCTTATTCTATTAAACCAGTGACCTTATTCTATTTTAGGTAAATCGAGCCAATCCAGAACTTCATTTGTATACGCCGGTAAAGCGCCAAGAACCTCTATCTACCAACTCGGGAAAGCCTGCTCCTGCTCCAACCCTGGGTTTCGTAGAAGATACCTCACTCTTCTCCTGGTCCTATCCTACTCTATTCCGCCCCTTCTCCTGCCCGCAGTAAACTAATTCCATTCCATTCTTCAAGTAAGAAACTAAATTCTAGCAGTGACTTGGCCGTTACTTGGCCGATGCAATTCTTCACTTCAGTACTATAAGTGGGTAGCAGCTCTTTGATGATTACCTTAACCCGGATCCAGATCTAGCTTATTGAGAATAGGATAATAGATAGTAAAAGAAGGAGACTTCACACAACTCCTTATCAGTATTAGAATAGAAATTTAACAAGTAAGTAAATGTATTATAGGAGAACGCTTACTCAGGCACCTATACTAGACACAACATAGTATTAAAATATGAATGGAACCTTTATTATGATCCGTATAACCTCTGCACTAACTTTAACTCAGTATGCCTCTGCACTAACTTTAACTCAGTATGAAAGTATGAATTGAACTCTATAGGACTCCGCGTATAATCCTTTTAGTAGGGACAAAAACAGTAGTAGTGAGTGAAATCTATTATTTGCATTCTTTGTTGAGTCCACTTCCATTCAATTACTTGAAAAGCTTTAGCATCAACCCGAGCAACTCTCTCGTCACCAACGCTGTCAACAGGAGCATAACCCTGCTTTTCTTCACTGACAATACACAGTCAACGGCTAACTCAACTGACCTTGCCTACCTCTCCTCGAAAGTCACTTTTGATATCCCTTGCCCACCTCTTAGGTTAAGCCTTATTGTTTCCCTTGCCAATGCCTATTTGAATGAAAACAGGTGGACTTCTCCTGCTTCTGGTTATCGCACACTTGCTTCTGATCTTGGCAACCAGGTTGAGGCTGAAATACCGCCAAGTAACTCTCAATACATAGCTCATTCTTCTGTGTGTTCCCTCGGAGTCCAATTCCCACTTTCCCTCCAAATAAACTTTAGAGTTGAGTTAAGAGCTTTATCCCTGTATCCGGCATAAGGAGAAGAAATCGGAGTACATAAGGAGAAGAAATAAGTAAACTCTCTTCCACCGCTCCTGCCGCATAACATTATACGTGTCTTGGCGGGCCTGGACTACTACTTGTTGAAGGGCAAACAGAAGCTGTTCCTAGGCAATTCCATTCTTATGCTCTGTCTGCTTGTCGTCTTGGCGAATTGAAATAGTTCATTTGAAACCCTAATCTTGGGTTTATGCTGTTTTTAACTGGATCTACCTCCTTACTCACTTGATCTTAGTAAGACGAATGACTTTATGATGTAAGAAAAACCCGAGTCTCAAAACACTCACTGCCCTCTTACTTGAGTGAGCGGATGCTAACGGGGATTGTGGTTTTTGCTTTGGCAGAATATAATCCGCTATGAGAGTGAGCACTTCTAAGTGTACAATTGGGTTAACCGAAAGAAGATAGAGTCAAAGGCTAAGGCTTAACCTAAGAGTTGGGGCACTAAAAGACGGGTCAATGTGATACGGCGCAGGAAGGATTCAATTAATAATTATGGCAAGAGGGAGGTAGGCAGGCAGGCAGAGTTAATTATATGTATTCGGGCGTTTAGCAAGTCTAGTAGTTACTGGGGCGTCTAGTAAAGGTAATTGGCTTGTCTTCTCTCTTTGCCTTTGTCTACTTACGGTAAAGCTCACTGACGCTCTCTTATTCTTTTGTCGATGAAGCTAGAACAGAAAGAAACTATCCCATACCTCTATACACCCATCCTCCGTCTACAAATCATTCCTTTTGCCGACCTCAACACTGATTGAATTGCCAGTTTGTAGTAGTTGCTTGGCCTGGTCTCTGCTTCTGTCCTTCTTCGGTGAATAGTTCAATTCGGAGGAGTTAAAGAGTTATGTATTCGTATAGTAAGTATAAGTAAGTAAGTATATAAGTGTAAGAATAGAGTAGTTTGTGTATTAGTAGAAAAAGAGTTAAACTAGTATAAGTATCTGTATGCTTGTCTGGTTGGCCCAGAGAGTGAGTTGTTGAATCTTCCTGCTGTTACTAATTGAATAGGTGGAGTTAAGAGTGACTTGCCCCTAGTTGGAAGCTTAATAGTAAGGCTCGGAGTAAGAGCAATAGATGAACTACTATAGCAGGAGAGCACTAAGGATTTGAACGAGTTGAATCTCTAGTTTAGTCTTCAGTTGACCAGTACTATCTTCTTTTATTCCAGGAACAGACTTTAGATTGGATGAGAGGCCCCGACCTGAACTCTCTTTATTACACGTGCCTCTCCTTTGGCTCCGGAACTGTCACTTACTTACTTTATAACTGTAACTTCCACTAGTAATCAATAACCTCTATTGTACTGGCTTTGAGGTAACCTACCTACTTATGTTCGTAACACTGCCCCCTATCTTCCCTCTTTAGCCCTGCCCTTGTATGTTATGCGGATTCAATTGCTTGTTCGTCGCCAACTGTAATAGAAGTGAAAACTTGAAACCTTACTCGCACCGCGGATTTCCTTTCATAGGCATCTAATTCAGCGTCTAATCCTTAATCTCCTTTCAGATTATTCTATCTTAGACTTTCCTGTCAACCGTACTGTACTCTAGGCAAAGGTACCGGCCAAGTAAGTTCAAGGAATAGTCGCCCTTTCGAAAAGCCCATACACGTTATTAATTTCTTATATCAGAATTCAAAGCTTTATTTCTATATGAGTTCAAAGCAAAAAGCAGGTAGAGCAGAGAACAAAGGTGTTTCGAAAGCAAAGGCTGTAAACTCCTGCGCGCCTTTAACTCGCTGCCGCGACACACCCTACGCTCGAGATTAGGACTTGGCAATTGATCGCTCCGATACCTCTCTAACAAATACTTAATATCAACCTCCTTTGCCTCTCTCTCCTATGGCTCCCGAACCTACCCTATGTGCTCTTTCGATAAAGTGGTTGACTCGACCTCTGCTCTGGCAACCTGGCCTGGTGTGAAAGCTAATTACTGTGTGAAGCAACTGGTGTACCTGAGTAAGGAGTTTTCAGATGCTAGTGAGTCTGCCCTCTGAAAGTAAGGAAGCGCTGCCCTTCTGCTTCTATCAAGTAGGGAAGCTTGCCGGGGAAATACCCTTGCAACAAACACACTTAGATTCTATCTTATCTAATAGAACTGATGAAACAGCGAATCTCTATCCTCTCAAGTAACTTATGGTTTGTCTTCCCCTTTTCCAACCTATGATCGAGTAGACCTTTACTTGCACTGTGGATTCTATTACTAAAGATTCTCTGGTC
Organism: Musa beccarii; assembly: GCA_024322285.1. Lineage (NCBI taxonomy): Eukaryota > Viridiplantae > Streptophyta > Magnoliopsida > Zingiberales > Musaceae > Musa > Musa beccarii. The sequence continues at coordinate 23,959 of JAIWVJ010000041.1, forward strand.
GATTTGCCCCAACTCGTATATTCGGGATGAAACTCTCAATCTGGTCTTCAAACTAGAGACAGAAAGGTAGATGTAATAGTTGCCCCCGGGTGTTGGCTAAAGGGGTGTTTCGGTATGGAAATCAATCCAGAAATCAAGAAAGTAGAGATGCGCTCGATCGTACCCATGAGTTGCAACTGCTGCTAAGGGAATAGAGCTAATTCATGTTGCTGAGGTAATCAAACCACTGTTTCTACTGAGTGAAATTCTTATCTATTAGGTAAAGCTGGATTTCTGTCTTTCTTTATCAATAAGAAAAAGAAGATCAAACAAGGTGCTGAAAGCCTAGGGCTGCTTCCCTACTGTATACTGCCTCCACTGCTGTCTCCGCTCCTACTGCAGAATGGAATGGAATTCTATTAGGTATAGGATAACAAGAAGAGAAGAGATTATCTATTTGCGCCAACCAACTACCGAGGGAAAGCTGCGGCATACAATCAATCAGTTCATAAAAACCCTGTATTTTTAGACGCACCCTGAAGTCAGCTAATAGAAGGCCCCATTGAGATGCAAAGTTTACGTTTTCCCGAGAAAAAACATAGCATCGGGCCAAGACGACAAGGAACGTATAATGTTCCGCGTAGGGCCAAGTAACGTATAATGTTACGCTAAAGTGCTGCTATTACGTGTCGCGGCAGGGCCGCTCATCGATATCTCGCCCTCAAAGCTAAGTAAAGTTCTCAAATCATCTCTCTTGCAACAGCTTCAGATACAGCCTCAGATACATATCGTTAGTGAGCGGGTACCTTAGTTTGGGGAAAGCCTAAGTGCGTTGAAGAGTTTTCCACTCTTGCAGAGCCGTTTGCAGCTTACAACTCTAGTGGTAGCTTAGCCCTTATTCTAATGTATTTTGTACAAGTGCTTCATCTTTCTGGAGCAAGACTTTCTAAAGGTTCAGATCAAGCTTTTGAATCAATTCTTTCTGATGCTTACTGCTTTCAATTTCATTACCTTATAAAATTGCATTACCATCTAATACGGCTGATGATCAATCCTCTTCACCAATAATTACTTCCTCTATACCGAGTACAAGACTCAACTTGTTCCCTTGCTGACCTATCCTCTCAATCCGGTGTTCCAGTGAAGAAAGTAATGGTATTGAGACAGAAGCAAGATCTAGCCTATGAAAGGTATATTTCTTATATATTAATTGTTACCGGAGCAGCTGTTAGTAACTAATTGTAACCGGAGCTGCTGTTAGTAACGAGTCCTGTCTTAATGGCGGCAGTCCCTAGTGTAATAAGTTAAAGGATCTTAATAAGAAGCTAGAGCTGGTCTGATTGAATTCTATCAATTACAAGGCTTTGTTTTAAGTCTTACTTCCCTTCTTGTTCTGGTGTTTATTATTCCTTATTCCCTTTGTTTGATCCTATGCTTTATGACACTATATCATATGGTGTATCTACGACGTTGACTATCGAATTCAATAGGCAATTAGCATACTTAAAACAGTCAACTATACTGTATAGCTAACATAAATATCAGAATTGAGCTAAGAAAGAAGGATGAAAAACATAAGTGATCATATAAGAGGGGTTACGCAACATAAGATATATTTTGTATATGGCAAATCAGAATCAAATCAAGTATTAGTAGAGAAAAGTAACGACTAGACGCCAAGCAACGGGACAGGCAACTTAGACTATTAGAATGAAACCGCTACTCATCAGATGCCCTAGGTGCCTAAGAAGGCATTAGTCTAAACCCGACTCAGGGGTCTACTACTACAGATAAGAATACCAACTACATAAGACGATAACTCATAATAAAGAATCCAATACTGCCCTAACGGCTTTAACTCAATACATGGAATCCAATCCACTCCATTATAGAACTAAACTAATACTAGAAGAACTAAACCCAGTTGTCCAAGCCCCCTAACGATTGCATATCCTTATTTCCTTTCCCTTGGCCCGACACCCCTTGCTTGTCCTTACTTAGTTGCTCGCCGAGTTCAAGTGTTTTTATGCGGTGTTCAATTCCGAGTTTCCTTTCTTCTACTTATTTGTTTGATTCCCGAGTTAGTAGTTGGGGAGTTAGATACATTAGTTGCAGGGCTGGGTTACAAATTGAGTGCTTTTTCTCCCGAGTTCAATGCTTACTATTATGAGTTTTCTTGTTCAGAGCGTTGTTCTAGTATGTTCATGCGAGTATCCAATCTATTAGGTAGTGTTTTCAACCTAGGCTTCAGTCTTTCCAGTAGCAGTTATAGAGAATGAGACCACAAACAGTAAGTAAGGTTTAGCTGCCTGTTTATCAGTTTGATAGTAAGGATCGGAAGAGCCAAACTCGACTGTGAGGTAAGGGCTGCAAGAAAGGTAGCCTGTAAAGGCGGACTAAAACATAGGTGAGCAACACCTTATTATAGTATGGATTCCGATTAGCAACAGTTAAAGCTCTGTTAGTACTAGTTTCCGCCTTGGTTGTTAGGATACTAGTATAGAGTGCAAATAAGCAGTGAGGTTTAAGAGAAAGTAAAGTAAGACTAAAGCTACCAATGGAAGGTCTAGCTCTCCATCCGCGCACCGGGGATGTTAACACAGCAGTAAGAATAGAAGTAAGTAGTTGAAGGCCAACTGGCATGGAAGTTTGCAAAAGAGAATATAGTAGTGTGAAAGTAGTATGGTTTAGGGCCTAGCCTTGGATGCGATGTATTAGTATATTAGTGAGGATGTCGAGTTCAATTCCAACAAGTAGCTAGTGGTAATAGTACTGCTGTCATTAGTATCAGTTTAATAACAACCCGGGATCAAGTTCAATTAAGTAATGGAAGTCGGTAGCGGCAGGGCCCAGACTAAATAGGGAATCCGACTACTGCCAATAAGAAACGAACTAACAATAAGGTGCTGAAAGCCTAGCAAAAGCAAGAATAGAACCTGTAGCTACTAGCTAGAAAACGGATAGGCGGCCCTGACTTTCATGCTCAACTGCTTAATGGAATTCCACTACTGAAACCAAGGCCCGAACTGCCACTAACAAAGGATGGCTGATGAGAGTGGATCTGCTAACTCGGATTCTGTAACCGCTGACCTCGGGGCTGACCTTCCTTGCTTCGATTCCAACACCGCTTACTCATATCCTTGCTTGCTGCTTTGTAAACTCCCAGCTTCAATGCAGTATTCCCCTATGAAGGCGTATTCCTTTGTAGACCTAATCGGAATTGGTCTGCTACAACTTCTACTTGGAAAGAAAATGCCCATGGTACAGGGTTACTCATACGCTCGTTAGCCACATTTACATTCTCTTGATTCGAACCTAATCTACTTACTCGCATTCCGGATAACTCCCCGTAGGGCTTAGGCTATAGACTGACATGCCCATGTTAACCTATGAATATAACACGCTCCCTCATTGCAGTCGGACTTTCCTTACTTTGATCTTTCGCTACTGACTTCGAGACTCTATCTTAGAATACTGAATTAGCATCAGAAAAAGAAAGACTGAGCCAAGTAACTCCTAGACAAACAGACAGATAAGTTACTACTTGGCTGGTGGCTGACTATCCTTATTTACATTCTCTGTATTGATGCTTTCTGTTTTGCGCTTGTTACTGGCATTCCTTGTTTTAGTGTAACTTTCCTCGCTCACTACTAGCTGGATTCCCTCGCTCACTACTAGCATCAAAGGCTTTACTTTATTTCTGGATTTCCTCCCCTAGCAGCAGGACTTGTTGAATTAAGTTAATGCGCTCGATCAGAGAAGCAAAGCAGGGTTCGTTAGGTCTACTCAAGAATCAGCTGTGCTAGGTCCAGTGATAAAGTAAGGTGTGTTGGCTTCCAAAAACTCTGTTCTAAAGTAAGGTGTAGGCTAACTGTTATCTAATACTATTACTTCATGCGCTCGATCGTACCCAATAGCTATTAATTACAGGAATGCGCTCGCCTATGTATTATGCCCGACCTGTCTACTTCTGAATCTTATCATTGAATGCGTAGGCCTTAGAAACAGTACTACCGGTCTTCTCTCTCTTGCTAAGAGTAAAACAGTTGCCCAGTTCTTGCCTTTGTATACGTTGCTTGTTGAACTACAGTCGTATTCTAGCTCTATTACTATATGCGTTATTGCGTTAAATAAGGGTAGTTAAGAAGAGTTGGTTTCCTTATTCTACCTATGTTTGTATTGACTGACAAGAAGATGGATAATCTGCAGAAAGAGTGGAATGTGTAAAGGCTATAGTATCGATCGTATATACTAACTTGGGTAATCCTCAATGGAATTCTTAAACAAAAGATAAGGATACAGCCCCAGATCCAGTTCCTTACCCTTACTTTGAATCTACTGTAGTATCCGCTCCAACAGCTTATTTTCGCACTGCTCTTCTACTTCAATATAGGATGATTACTAAGGTAAAGCACCAATAAAGGATAAGGTAAAGCACCAATCAATAACTGAATAACACTTTTGCGGGCAGTTGACTTTCGCACTCCACTTTTTGAACATCCTGACGCCGATACCTAACAGCCAAACACAGTACTCGTACATAAATGCGTTATGCGTTTGTAGTTGTAGCTTGGCGAGTCAACTGAAAAACTATATCGAAAGAATAGAGCTAAAGAATAGAAAGGAAGAAAGTCTAGTAAGAAAGACAGAAAGAAAGAAAGAAAGAAATCCAGTACATCCACTAGCACTAAGAAAAGACAGAAACCCTGCTTAATTGACTCATTGCTTATAACAAGCACCCGGCCCGACCTCTGCTACTCGACTTAAAGAATCGATTGCTGCTGACCCGACCTCTAGTGTTAACCCCGACCTTCTCCTCTGGCAGAATACCTTTTGCCTCTCTCTCCTCATTAGGACTCGATTTCTTTGATACCAGAATTAGGCTCTTACGATAATCCTAATACCGAGTTCGATCAGTTCTCTTTCTTTGGGTTGGGTGCTTCCTCTGCGCTAAGTCCTGGATCAATAGTACTTTCTTCTTCCTCGGACAGGTTCTCTATTTCGTACCTAGGAAAGGACAGGGTCTATTATTTACCTATATCCTGAATGCCTAGACCTACATCCGTACTATGCCTAGACCTACATCCGTACTGCCTTTGAAGCGGGAAGGGAATATATTTATGTGCGAAGAAAGTCCACTTATTCCAGAGTAGCAAACATGGATTCCACCTTTCTTACCTACCTTGCAAACTCACTGCCACTAGTGTGCATCTCACCTATAGCTATAAATACTTCTTTCAACAAGCCCTGCTGCTGTCAACTCAAACTATTAACTCAATTCTTTAGTGAAATACCGGTCAACTCTCTACCACAGTTAACTGCTCTATACTCCCCCGGACAGACAAACACTAGAACTTCGGAATAACCCAAACAAAGGACAAAGATCTTCAAGCAAGGTAACCCACATACCCAGATCTTAAAGCAGACAGGCGACCCCCTTCCTTAGTTGACAGAGAAGATACATAAGCCAGATATGAAACAATAGAATCAGCAGTGCCAGTTGTTGTCAGTTGACAGTGGATAAGAGCCAGAGTGAGATAAGCCTCATTCAGTTAATAGTCGACAGAGGTAAGAGGTGGAGGAGAAAGCTGCTCAGTGGTTTATATAAGAATTAACAACCGGGGATAGGATCCAATCCATAGTTATTAAAGAATCAAGTATCGGCTAGCTGTTCAGGGAAAGAAGAAAGTACTTGCTTTGATGCTAATGCTGTTCGAGTTGCATCCGTGGATTCCCCTTATCATTAGTATTAGTAGGAATATCAGAGTAGAAGACCGGTATTTGTATTAGAAGTATGAATGAAAGTTTTGATGAAAGAAAGAAAAGAAATAGGCTTTCAGCACCTAGTGTTTGCGAACCCTTAGTGCCAGCTCTTGGGCAAAGTCAAATAAAGTCAGACAATCATGAAATAAAGAAAGAAGTCCTATAATGAAGTTACCTATCGCATTAACATAAGCTGCACCCCCCAAACGAGTTACCTACAGCATTAACATAAGCTGCACCCCTAACGCCAGCAACCCCGCCTGAACACTAATGCGTAACGGTTAACTCCTATGCTTAAAAACATTTGTACTGACCACAACATATTCGATAATGAAAATACCACACTCCTGACTAACTGAAGACTCCATTACTCTAAGCTCTAACACTGCGTACTTTCGAGGAACAAGCTTTGTATAATGTATAGCGTTAGTCATTGTAACTCGCCGCTACTTTCTTTATAAGTAAAAGAGAAGAACCACTCACTAAAGACTCTCTTGCAGCACTTGCAGCTTACAATCGAACCTAAGCCTCTCTATACTTCTCGACTCTAACCTCTTTCTACGCCAACGCAAGCACCGCATTAGCTTCATCAGGAATTGAGGCACAGTTCCGTTGCTTATTTGAAATCATCTAGTGCACATCGCATATAAGCTTGGGAATTTAATCAGATATCTCTTACTCTTCTTACCCCCATTTCTATACCAAGACAATACTACCTTCTTGCGCCAAGAAAAACAGTAATTCAATCTTGGGCCGAGTGTTCAGTAAAGGAAGACTTTATGGAATTTCCATTTCCACTCCTAACACACCTTACCGACGCCACTGATGCACTAGTTCTTGTTGGACCGAGTCACACTGGAAAAGATTGAAGCTATGAAAAAGAAGACTGAAAGTAGAACACCTTAACTCCAACTCTTTCCAATCTCTATATACTGCCGAATCCCTATCTTTTGAATTAATATCTCTTATGAATTGGCACTCAAGACTCCCCACTTTAAGTTCATACCCTATTGCTGATGCAGAATCGTTTGCTGCTGACCCGATAAGTGTGATTTCGTGTTAAGGCCCCTTAGACCCTCTGAGATTGTACCTTGGGAGTCGTAGCTCATTTGCTCTTGCTCATTTGCACTATTGCTTGTAGGTGTTTAAGTGTTCCTAATCCTGCTCTCATATAATAAAGTAATCTTACTGCTTGTTAAAACCTATGATCCGCCCATCTTCTCGATCTTAATAACTCTGTTAGCGCGCTTATTATTCGTTGCGAGTACTGTACTCTATTATTGCCTTGCATCTTGGTCTGCTGACTCACTAAAAACTAATTCCTAGCTTGATTGAAGCTTTTATCACTCTGTTCTGCCTAACCAAACTCTAGATGTATAGTACTATCGACGCGCCCTACCCGCCAAGCTAAGTATACAAAGGCATTAAAAATGAGTAGTCACACCTATCCTCTGCCTATTGCCATTTGAGTAACACCCCCTTGCCTACCTCGACTCTCAGTTCATCATGTCATTGCTCTGTTAGCTTGAATTCCATTTCTCATTTAGGATTTCCCCTTCCCGCTTAAGAGACTTCTTCTGATCCGGATCCATCCTCTAAGTGCTTTTCATTACCGAGTTTCTATACGTTTCAACTCCCTTATATGATTCTTCCCCGAACAATACTTTCCCAGTTTCCGATCCAGCATATGATCTTGTTCCCTATGATTCTATTTCAACAGAGCTTCTAATAATTCTTCTGATTCTATTGTTCCTACTCTTACTCGCTTATGCTTCCTATCCTCGTAGATTCACTACCCGGACTTTAATTACGCTGATCTCCTTTATTCCCCTTGATACTCGGGAAAGCCAATCGCCGGCACCTATACAACACTAGCATCACGATGAAACTCATTCAATTCAGAAAGGAAAGGAAATTTCACCGATACAAAAGAACGGCCCTAAACTGAGATAAAAGAACGGTCCTACCCTAAACAGAGACCTGACCTAAACTCCACTTTCAGAAGCGCTTGGCACAACACTACACCTTTCAACTGCAGATTATCTCGTTTACTTTCCTGGCACTTATTAGGATCCTTTTCTTGCTTATGCGGATTCTCTTTCAACTTGACCGAACAATTATGCTGCTTACTCAAATGTCCAACTCAAACAAAAGAGCTGACTTTAACTCTACTTCAATGAAAGGAATAGCGGATGTGCGCTTGAAAGGCATATTTCTCGGTGTCGGCAACAAACTTATCCCGTTGCGGCTCAAACACATGCGGCCCATTATTCGTTTTAGGGCTTGGCCCTTCTTTCTCGGCTACCCAAACTCAAATACCTAAACTAACGCACTTGCTCATTTCTTGTTCTGTGCCTATTCTTTCTGTCCTTCCCGCTTACCCGAACCGGTACCTAATCCAAATATGATTCTTGGCGCTCTTCCTCTAGGTGCCTAAATATCTGATCTTTCGCCTGAGTGCTAACACGGACTTTTGGCTTTCCAGGGAAAAAGCAACGCCGAACGAGTACCTTCAAGCTGTCCCATCTTAAACAAGCTGCAGCGGGTAAGATCGATAGCCTGCCTAAGTACAAACAACCGAGTTAAGAGCAAGTAAGTATTCCGGCTAATTGAGAGAGTTTGTCAGAACAAAAACAAGTGGTAGAATTCCAGAAGTAATAGTTAAGTTTGTTTCGGGGAGTTCCGACAAAGCCAAAGTGTTATAGTCAGTTTGTTTAAGCAGTGTTAGGTGTAAAGTGACTTTCCGGGGTAGGTGCGCTAGTGAGTTCGAGCAAACATTTCTTTGAAAAGAGTTTTTGCCTATTTGCTTTTAGTTGTGCTTGTAGTTTTGCTTTTCATTCTCTTGGTGACAGAGAGAGAGGGCGCGGAACTCGCAACCAAGGAGACTCATATGATTGGCTTAGCGCTTCATAAGCCCACAAGAACTAAAGGCAGGCAAGATCTGTAACGTATGATAATCAAGTTAAAGAGTTTAAAGCGCTTATATTAAGTCTTTACCACTCCCAGAGACCAGAGTAGACCCATTTTTAGTACTTTAAGCTATGTGTTACTAATCCAATATGGAATTAGCTATCAGAGGATTCGAGCAAGAAGGTCGTATTCTGGCTTTTAAGAGAGTATTGGCTTTGAAGCTTTCAGTACAGAATGCGAGAATTGAGTTCGGGGCAGAAGATAGCCGAGTTCGGGGCAAAAGGGAAGCCTGCCGCCGGTAAGTAAGATTCCAAATCAAACTAAGCTGGGTCTTTTGAAACTCTATCGCTCCTAGCATTTCGATTTCCTGCCTTTCGCCGCCTACCTATAAAGTGATCTGCTGTCACCTAGGCCTGAGACATGTTATACCTACGCTGCTGGAACGATATGGAGCACCTACTATACTGGTGGTCAGTTCTCTCGAGGTCGTCCTTCTCTAGGTATAAAAAGGGCTTTACGGGGGAGATCTCCAAAATTCTATGTACTTCTGAAAGTGTAGGACACATCTAATGTTTGCCGAATGAAAAACAAACCATCGCCTCGCCGCCTTTGCATCCCAACACTTAACTCAAAGGAGTGGAGCTTACATCTCTGGAAACCCTGACTTGGAATAGGGAACCTTGCCTCATTATTTTCTTGGCAAGCATTTGGCTGTTGACGTGCCCTCCGCACACACTTGAATGAGCTTGTTCAACAATGTGCGCTCCTTCTTCCTATTAAGTAAGGAAGGCTGTTTAAGTGGAAGTACCTTTAGTAAAGGACATATACCAAGATTACAAATCGTAGGGCAAGTTCCCTCCGGGCTCTCCTCTGACCACGAGTGGCGTACTCTGGTATGAAACCGTCCTTGAGGTCATTATCTAAATCATAATACCATGGTTCCCATCGTCCTCGTCCGATAGGCCTCGTCTTGACTGGTGATAGTTCATTATGTTCTAACTCTCGAGAGTCTTCATCCAAGAAGATGAATGAGTCCCGTTCGATGGAAGGGCTCTCTGTGGCTGGGATGTCCAATCTCTCAATAACAAGCGACTCTTTGCTTCGGTGTACTAGCATATGTACTAGAGCGGCTTAGTATTCATTCCTAAAGGGCTAGCGCCGCGATTGTGGATTCTCGAAACATGGGTAAAGGTGATCTCTCTAAAGCGCTTGATCCGGTCAATCTTCCCGTTGAGGCGGGCTCCGTTCTACCCATTGCTTGACTCCTCTCTTTACCATGCCACTCTCTTTCAGAGCCTCGGTTTTATATGACGAACCCAAGGGCTGTGGGTGGGTTAAATCGCCAAGGTAATGAATTTACCATATCATCCAAAAAAGAGAATTGAAGAAGCTCCGGCCGGCACAGATTCAATCCGTTTTTGACTTCCCCACCGTCCGAGCTTCCTAGTTCCGTGGATCCGAACGAAGTGGTTCCAACGAGCCGGGTAACTGGTATGAAATTGCATTAGCCTAAGAAGAAACATCTTAATCCCCCGTAGAAGCGGAGGAATCCGCATCCGATTGCTGAATATGAATCATACAAACAAAGCAGCCTGAAGCAGGAGTTTGACTATGCCTTGGCTCTGGGAACAGGAAAGAACTGAGCGGCCCCTAAGGAGAAATGAAACCTAGAACCAAAATGGAAGCCTAAGCCTTCACATACGAAACTGCAAAATCATCAGTTGGAGAATCGTTAAGGGTTGGCCATGGTTAAGGCATAATAGAAATATGGCACTACTATATGAAGTGAGTCTTGGCTTCTTATTCCATTATGGAGACAGGGCAAAGAGCCAATACTTTGAGCACGAATGAATACGTAAGATGCCAAGTTGGATCACTAATTCGTAGATGGACAACCTAACCTCTAAAAAGAAAGGACAGCGAAGAATGAGCTGGTTCACATTTCCTTTCGTTAACATAGTCTCTGAGGCTTTAGAAAAGGGGTAACTAACCAAGCTTTTGGGCGATACGTTTTACCTTTATTCAAAGAGTGCCCCTCGCTGCGATCCATGCACAAGAGGGTTCCGTTCGGATAGACACGGCAGTTTACACACTACTAGAGGCTGGTTTCCTACTTTCTTTGATTGAGATAGAATTGATGTTGATTGAGATAGAATTGATGGATCCGCTGTCTAGTAGCGTAACGTGCGTGCTATGATTGGCATCGCTGGACTAGAACTCCACTTTCTAAAGATTCCGAATCGAATTTCGTCGCTCTTGGGCTCTCGCTTTCAGTACAATTCACCATGTAATTGATCCTCAGAGAATTGGAGCTTATTAGTATCTTTTCCCGGCCTCACTAGGTATGAAAAAAACACCGCACGCCTTTGGATGAACCTCTTTCTAAAGCGGAATTAGGTATGGCCAGGCAGACTAGATTTGGAATCCATTGAGACACAGGTCGATTCTTCTTTATTTATGGTCAACTCGAGCTCCGTGTAGGTCTTACAACTCGAGCAATCAGAAGCAAACGCATCGCCGCTACTTTACTTTGAAGCTCAAAAACCAAGTTTGAATCCGCTCAAAAGCTGTTGGTGACTGGTCATAGCCCGGAATTGACCTTCTGGTCGGAGCTGGGATGGGCCAGAGCCCCGGGATAAGTCGTTCTTGTAGAGTAACAGTTGGGGTATTCTTTCCCTATCCATCAGCTGCAAGATCAATCCTTTGTATTTCCAAGATAGATGTCCTGTACGAGTGACTCAAGCCAGTTATTGATAAAGTTATTGAGACTCGTAATTGAACTCAGGTGCCCGGTCCTTGCTGGTATACGACACATACATCTCCGTAAGAACGAGCCATTTCGATGCTTCTTATGGCCCCACCATCTCGCCAACCTTTAGGAATAGATACCATTCGTCGGAATCCCCACTCGAGAAACACCATTCACCGAAGCAGAAAGTGCCTGAGACCACTGGATCAGAGGTCAATCAATCTATTTGTAAGCTCGCCGTTACATGGGGAAATGCCATTCCTTAGCTGAGGCAGGTCGGTATGCCGATGCTGCGTTCCTAATTCACTAGACAGGGGCGTTTTTACCCCCGGGGATGCGCTTTCAAAACAGGAATCCTTATGTTATGGCAGGCCGATGACTCTAGAAAGGATCTCCCTGAGCGAATCAAACGTATATACTTGCTTAGATAGAGATAATCTTTGGATTTATCTGGTATGTTACTAACCACAAGTAGTCTACAGTTGGTTGAGAAAGAATAAGCCTACTCACTAGAAATTAAGAGTAGCCAGAAGGAATGAGCGGGAGGTGACTCCAAGGTTATAGATCTGCGGTGGACTTGACGAAGATGATGGGATGGGCGACGGAGAATACTTTGAGCGAGCAAGCTCGTACTAAATTCTCTCTCTCCTAGCTTTGACCTTAGAAGCTGACTCCTTCGCTCTACAAATGATCGACTCACCCACCGATGGAATAACCAAAGCCCCCTACTCTATTTCATTAAGTCTTTGATTACACGTCATTCACCTGAAAACGACTATTCCCTGTCTTCGTTACCTCCCTGCCGGCCCGAGAGAAGAGAATCTATCCCTTTGATTCCAGCAACCAATCATAGGTCCCGCTAATATAAAGCAAGGGCAGCGAAGAGCCAAGACGACAAGACGACAGCCAAGGAACTACTAGACAAGGAACGTATAATGTTCCGCGTAGGGCCAAGTAACTGCTAATGTTACGCTAAAGTGTTGCTATTACGTGTCGCGTCAGCGAGTTAAAGGCGCGTAGGAGTTAGTTGGCTAACCAAGCAACTACTAAACAAGCAGACAAGACGACAAGTAACTACTAGACAAGTTACTACTAATGTAACGCGTCAGTAGTGCGGGTTACGCGTAGGGTGTGTCGCGGCAGTAAACTTGACCAAGCAACGGCGCAAGACGGCCAAGACACTACTAATGTGGCGCGGCAGCAACAATAGTATGTTATAACGAAGTTATGACAATTCCTGTTTTCAGCGGTAGCGAGCGAAAAGACGTTAGCGAGTTAAAAGCGGTAGCGAGTCCCTAGCGTCAGTAGTGCGGGTGTCGCGTTAGCGAGTTAAAAGCGGCAGCTGAGTTCACCTAATCTCTAGCGTCAGCGAGTTAAAGTCGCGCAGGAGTTGTCCCGGCCCTTCTTGAATTCCCTTTCTTGTGGTTAAGCCGGATTCCAAGTAGTACTATAGTTCATTCGATCGGTTCCAGCAGTGTAATTCCGAGTTATGATATTACCGCTTTGCGTGGGCAGTGTCAAAGTCTGAGCTCCGAGCCCTATGTCTACTAGTACCGAGCCCTATGCTTACTATCAGTAGGTTTCTGCTTTTTCTCGTTATTGTCAAGTCGTTAGGCAGTAACTACTTACTATCGGAATGAAACTGTGACTGACAAAACCGATACCACTGCTTCCGGGGCTTTCACTACTGGACCTAAATAGGACTTGCCCCTTTCTGTTCCAATGGGTAAATTCTGCAAACTGACCTGTCACTACCATTTGCTAGCTCTTCTATTTTTGTAGATCAAAACTGGCATTCCCATCCTTAAGTATCTTACTCGCTTCTTTCACTCCGAAACTACTTATTTGCAAACCCTTATATGATCCTCACACTACTTCTTTTGATTCTTACTTATTAGGAGTTGGGCCTGTGTCTCTTTTAGCTAAGTCAGATTCCTCTTTCGTATAATAAGAGTGGAGCTATAAATAAAGAAATGGAACTAGGGACTTCAACTCAAAGGATAGAACCGAACCTAGCAGTCAAAGCCCTTGTCTCCCGGCTCTAATTCTTACTACCTGACACACCAAATAGGTATCCCCTATCTCGCCTTTCACTCTGTGACTACTGAAGCGAAATCGTATGTTCACTTTTGAGACCACCCCGCGAAGAGCGGCCCTGCCGCGACAGGAGCTACTGACGCTTTTAACTCGCTAACGCACCACATTAGTAGTGGCTTGTTCGTTAGCCAACTAACTCCTACGCGCCTTTTCGCTCACTGACGCTAAACATTAGCAGTGACTTGTCTAGTCGTGGCTTGTCGACTTGTCTAGTAGTGTCTTGGCCCTACTCTCTTGTGCTAGTCCGCGACTCCATGGCTTAAGTAAGAATTCCCGACAACAGGGCATGTCTCTACAGTGTATCAAGCTGTCAATCAATCGTTAGCTTCAACCTATCTCTCCTGTCTATAAGTCCTGAACCGTCCCCTTCGTTCTTCTACTCCTAGGAATAAAGGTATCCAACTGGCGCTGCTTACTTGTCTCCTAGCTTCTTATACTAGTACTTATCCATTACTCATAAGAATTGCACTGGTGCTAAGCAAACTCGAACTGCAGATTCGGATCCTAACCTTGGTGCTTATATCAACCTACCTCCCCCCGATTTGATTCTACATCAGCTAATTTCTATTCTGATTAACCCGCCGATCGGTCTGCCCTGCCTTACAACTTGGCTTCTTTAGCTACTGAGAACAAGGCTTCCACTGCTAATGGAAAGAGTAGAACTGTTCCCATTAATACTATCTTACATATAATATAAGTAGCGAGTGCCGGAATGGAAATAAGGGTCTCGGGAGTGAAATAAAGCTTCTAAGACAACAGCTAGTGCTGACAACAATCAAACAAATAGGTAGTAGTGCTGACAACAACCAACCTAATAAGTAAGAATACATCGGATCGGAGGGAATCCAACAAGCAAGTCGGGATACTCGCATGGGTATGGATCCATTGGCATCTCATAATCAAACAAGAAACTAGGGATTGAAACCGCTGCTAACTAGACTACAAACAGTGCTTCTCATCATTAAACTAGGTACTCGGGAATCAAACGAATAGTTTGGAATGATTCTAAGGTAGTCTACCAAGCCTTATTACCTGCCCAGCAGACCACTCCTAGAGATTCGCTTGAAACAGCCTCTCCTTATCAGAAAACTGGCTTACTAGCCCGTCTCTTATTCTCTATCCACTAACTCTCGAACTGGCACTTCCTCTTCTCATTGTGTGGGGGGGCGCCATTGGAGATTGAAACACTACCTTATCCGAATTGAGACTCTACTGGAGGAAATATAACTCGACCACCCGGATCATCCTATGTCCCAGTGCTAGCCGCCAAGCTACTAAGAAAACTATGGAGCTCCCTTCCCTTGCTGTCACTCTTCCACTATTGACCTCAAGTCTTGCTTACTTTGTAACACTATGAGCCATCAAGCAACTCAACTACTCTACCGCTACTGACTTTCAAACTGCAGCTACTAACTTCAATACTTTATCTTAGAATAATGAATGAAACTAATGCCTGTAAGGCTTACCCTACTAACGGGGAATCAAACAAGCAACTGGGAAAACGAGAAACTATCAGACTGAAACACTGCCCTGATAGAGTCCAACTCATAACTATAGCACCTGCGGGCACCTGACCATTCTTATGCTTTAGTTTGAGTATGCCTTTCCTGTCTCTGAGCCCGACACCCCTTGTTAGTTAGCCCACCACTACTTAACTCAATGCCTATGTTCTAACTTCCAACTTATACTCCCACTAACCAGAATAGAACCACTGCTAGTAAGAATTTAATAAGAACACGGGAATTACAATGCAAACTAGAAACTCAAAAAGGGAATTGAGCTACTCCTAACTACAAGTAATAATACATAGATTTAAGCAAAAAAACCAACCAGAGTGACAAAGGGTAAGTTACTTTCTTTTTTGTACCGATTGTTGGCATCTATCTCATATCCCTTTATTGTGCAAAGAGCTTATTCGAGCGCTGCGGAGTCATGAAAAAGAATAGCCACTTCCTTATCGTAGCTATTTTGGAAGTATCCTCCCCTCATGGGAAGTTGCTTTCTCTAATCGACTATTGAACCATCTAACCTTCAAGTCACTCGCTACCTTAAATCATGCCTTTACTCCAAGAGCTAACTCGATGGGACTTGCTTTCTTCAAAAAGTGTCCCTTGGCCGCTAGCCTGCGCTTCATCGCACTGCGCCCCTTATTAGAGTCAAGGCGAGACGCTCATTCCTTTGCTTGTTTGGCCTATTCTTGCCGGGGGTTTCTTGGTCCTACGCTGTTTTGAATGAAAAGGCAAAAGAAAGAGAATCCAACACTGCTCCAACCGTAGCAGGAAATGCTATTCGTGTAGTGGAAGCAGGGTACGCTAGAGGCAAAAGTGGTTCTAAAAGGTCCTGGTCTCGGAAGAGATGCAGCATGACGAGCCAGAAGTGTTCAATGCCTGAATTCCCGTACGAATGGACCAGGGGTCATCGCACGTGATGGCTATCCTTCCTTTTGAAAACCGGCTTAGCAGCGTCTCTTCGACTCAACTAGCTGTTCCATGTAAACTGAACCTTTCCTATCGAGGGAGCCCCGCCCGAATCAGTCCTTTACTCAATGGATAGCGCTTATCCTCTTTTCATCAACAAAACTCTCAATGGGGAAGAAAGAAAAGAAAGAGGTGGTTATTGAAGAGGCTTTGCACCTGAAATAAGACTAATCAAGATCCAGAAGAATTGGTCTGGGCTTTCTAAAAGATGAGTATGCAAAGACAGGTATATTACAAAGTGTTTTTAACAACCAACCTGACATAAGTATTATAGCTCGCCCACTTGGAGCAGGTGGAGATTATCGGACGGGGAAAAGCGGCACTCGACATCTATTAAACAACACCAAGAACAAAGCTATACCATGACATCGGGAGAAACTAGTGATGATTGCCATGAATGCAGCCCTCGAGGATGTGTAAAATAAGGTCTTTGTCGATTCCTATCAACATGGTGCACCTCTCAGTATAGCGTAGATACCTTTACCGGGAGAAATTGATAGAAATTTGGATTGAGGAAAAGAGAATCCAGGATGCATGCTTTTTCGTTCTTCGCTATGTGCTGACTGGATGCGTACTCGCGTGATCGATCGATGGACGGGGGAATTGCGTGAATGACGAGACCGGCCTAACCTAAAGTCACTTCCCTCTCAAGATGGCGAATCTTGATTGACTGAAACTAGGAACACGATTCGGAGAAACAAGAAGCATGGCATGAGCGGACTAATTTCCGATAGCGAATTACTTGATTCGATGGATGGAAACCAACTCAAGCACTCAATCAATGTTGAGTCAACAATCATCGAGAGGGGCACCGCCGAGACCCTTGTATGTGGTTCCTAGCTTCTTCCAATCTCCCCAGCAATAGGGGCTTCAAAGCTTGACAAAGAAGCGATCAACTTCACTTTTTGAAAGAAGGGGGGGCGCGCTAGCTTACTTTTCTTGCAGCGAAGAATGAGCTGGCCGTCGAAAATCCATTGTTAGGTATAGACGCTTATTACCTCCCTGCCCTGTGATAGTGATTCCTCTGGCTCATACCACAACGATCCTGTACAGAGATCCAATTCTTTCGTGCTGTCTACGGCTCCTTTGCGTGTGCTCGGGGTAGTTTTTAGTATTGTATAAATGTTTTGCTATTTGGATTTAAGTTCTTTTAAAGAAAAGAGGTGGAATACGGTTGAAGCGTAATGATCATACGTATGTAATGCATTGTATGTCTTTGATTCCATCCAGAAATTAACTTCCCTATGAGTTTGAGTCTCAATAAGTGTTAGGTCTTACTTAATATCATTATATGTTTTATGGTATCTTTCTATGACCCCGGTAGACAGATATGCAGAGCAAGAGCTCTTGAAATCTACCCGGGCGAAATACGGGACTCTCGATAAGACTGCTAGTTTCGGTGTTCATGGACCAACTCTCACGTAGCTTGCTTTCCGGGTGAGGCACGCTTTTCATAATTCTTTCTTGTAGCTGTTCTGCTTTAGCATCTTTATAGAGCCTAGAGAGATCCTCCCGCTATTCCTTCCCGACCTACCTTTATTTGTTCTTTCTCCTTTCCCCATATGAGATGAATTGAGACTCGTCTTATTTAGGGGAGTAAGGTAGGAAGGACCTATTCGATAGTATAAGTTGAAGTTCAATTCCGATATTTCGAGTTCTAGGAATGGGGATCAAATTTGACACACGTCGAATGAAACACCTTTTGGATTTGATTATAAGCATCGAAAGAATTGGATTCAGTTGTTCAGGGAAAGATTCGATTGGAATTTAGGGATCCCCTCCTTGCTTGCTGAGTTCATCCCGCTCTTCCTTTTTTGAGATTCAAGAAAGCTGGTCTCCAAGAAAGTAAGGGTTGGCTAATGACAAGTCTTACCCCTGACTTTTAGTGTTTTGCTTGCCTCTGGAAACCCAAAATGAAAGAGATGGACGGGCATGAGCGAGCCTTCTTCATTCACAGCCCGGCCTTTTTCAATCCTTTGGTTTCAACTAAAAACGCTATTTAAGGGGTGAGTTTCAGTGCAGGTCGGTATTGCCTAAGTCAGGTCCGGCTATGGTTTGCGCCCATCACAAAGAGTTGGTATAAGGCTACTTTACCTAGCAAACAGAGAATAATAAGGTAAGAGAAGCCGGCGAAGCAAGCCTATCTTCTTTTTCTCAAGCATAGGTTCAAACGCATGCACCTTTCTACTACTTATCTTCTCGGGGCGCGCCATCTAAACTCGATGTGATATGGATGAACGCGGATCGAACAAATCTCTCTCGTCTTTAGAATCCAGCTTGATTTATGGAAAATCTAAAACCAGACCCCGAGAATATTCATTTATGAAAGATAGATAGAAACAAAAAGCTTACTCGCGGGAGAGAGAGACCTGACGCATAGCCGGCGCACAAGATCCAATCTTTTTTGCTGTTTTGTAAAGAGAAGTGAATTCCAAAACACCACCTCTAAGCAAGCTAGCTATTTGACCTAACTTCCATGCATGCGATAGCTTGTCTCAACCCAAACTCTAAGCTTCCATCAATCAATGCACAAAAATATGCTTGTGCTTAGACAGACACAAAGATATGCTTGCCCTTACTTAACTAGAGCCCTTTTGGTCCAACACTCCGAGATGGGGCATGACTCGGTTTCAACACTGGTAAGGCCCCACCATGCTGCATTCTCGACGGCGGCTATCCCGAGCTAGCCATCCATAGTTGTAAGCCTCCCTGACCCACAAACCTAACCTGTTACCCAAAATGCAATTCCATTCAAGTCTAGAGGTAGGAAAAAGAACAAGCGTTGCCCATGTATTTCACTAATTCTATACTATATATATGCAAAAGAGAAAGATTCAACAAATGATAGAGATTCCATTAAGGCCTCTGCTTATGATTCTGCACTCGAGAGATTCTAAATGAATGATGAATACAGTCGCTTCACTGAAAGGAGAGGTCGGGTATGAAAGTGGAAGTATCAGTTTTGTGCTTGTGAGAAAGCTTAAGTAGGCTGGGGCGGCTATATATATATATTTATTCCTAAAATGCTTTGTTAGTTAGTGCTGTAAGAGAGGAATCAGGCTGTATGGGTGTTGTCAACGAGATCAGTAGATGAAGCCGAAGCAGGTGAGAATTCTCAATTGACACTTTCTTTGACTTATAATTGAACTTGCGACGGTCCCCAATCAGAGTCTGGACTTGAACTTGGCTTAGGATTTTGATCTGGAAAATCCATTAGGTAAAGTCTCATTTTCGACCTCTGCTCTTCAAGTTAAGAATATAATAAAGCTGCGCTCGCGTTAACACTGATTCTTGTGCCGAGTCAACAACTCCCGTTCGTTAGCTACAGTAACTCACTGACCCGTAAGCAAAAGTCAAACACTCCATTGAATCTATCGCAGAGCTCTCTAATGCTAAGAGTCAAACATTCATTGATTATCGAGCACAAGGTATAGAAGTGAGTTACCTAACAGCTTTTGATCTTTCTGCAACACTTGAATCTCAAGAAACGGAGATTCCCATATATTTTCCTTTGACCAACGGGGTCCTCGAACCAATCTTTCCTCCCTCTGGATTGAATTCAATTCATTAAAACAATATGGAATTAGTTTATTGTAGTAGTAGCTGCTTGGACCTTTGCCTCTTTCTTGTTCTTCCCCTGTAGTAAAGTAGAAAACACCTATTTAGTCTTGGGGGGTTTAAGCGCATATCTAGCAGCGGCTCCAAGCTTGCCAAACCCAGTAAAGCGGAAAATCAACGAAAGTAAGTCGACACTTCGTAGTATGATTCTGCAGTTAGAACTTCTTATGGTTGAATATACGACGGTATGAGCACGCCCCTTCCTTATGGGAAAAAACCATTGAAATAAGACCCGACCCCTTCCCTTCTTCCTTTTGGGGACCCGTGGAAAGAGCCCTTCTTATTGTTATAGGAAACCCATTATTACCTTTGTATCACTTGAACCTCTTCCTCTGTAATTACCAATATTAGTTATTCTATACTATACACAGCTTGTTCTTCTTCCCGTCCCAAAGTCGAACTCGTAAGCTTACCAGACACTGTCGAATGGTTTGCCATAATTGAAGTGCTAGTCTATCAGTAGTAGTTCAGTTTGTTTATAGTCGTAAATGAGGGTGGCGACTCACAAGGGGAGCATAGACCAGAGCAAGAGATAGTAAAGCCTGCAACAGTGGTGGTGCCATTTAGTGGGCCAAAGTTTTGCTAGCGACGGTGAAAAGACGATAGTAGACCTGACGGGTACACCATAAGAACACTCGAACAAGGATCTCTTTGCTTTTGCTGCTATAGTAATCTGAACTTGAGACGTCTGTCTTACTAATCATATTCCTTAGCGTACACTGGTCGCTTGAAAGAAATAAGTAAGATGCACGCTTACTCCACTTCACGCAGCTAACGTTGTTTTTGTTAGCAGGTTCCGTGGCCTAGCAAGTGGCTAGTAAAGAGCGCCTTCTCCTAATATCTCCTTCCCTGTAGGTTTCAGATACCACACTTCTATCTCAGTCTTGAGCGTTCGGCCAAACCAACCCTAAAACGATATTGCCTGTATCGACAGCATAGGTAGCAATGAACACTATCTTGTATCAATAGAAGAACGAACCCACTCTCTTTGGACAGTGCCTTAATCTAGTTTCCTCAGCGCCAACTCTCTTACGTAGCTCTGGAAACAATTATTATATATTAATGGCAATTCTTCTCTTACTTATGTTATGTTATGGGAACCTCTGAAACTATTACTACAGACATCCACGGAGCGGTAACACCCCTATTTATTTCATTGATTGACACCTCCGTATGGCATGACATACCTTAGTTGCGGATGAACACCGACGTACCCACATATCCTAGAGCGACAATGCGCCCAATCATTCAGTGAGCCGACCAACAGAACAATCACTCGTTCTTAGAGCGATCATTCACCATCGTGTACGTGCATCGACGGTCCCCAATAACCGTGTCTTCTGTAACTCATTTGGAAAGGTAGTTAAGCACATTCTTTACGTAACATAACTCATTCATAGGTCGGTGTCGCGCACCTTGTATTTGCATCACTCGTTCTTCGCTTGGGGTTGGTAATTCAATCAACTGCATTCTTTCTTTAAATAACAACACATAGTCGTCTTCGAGGAGCACCTATCTCCGCCTATACGCGATCATGGACTAATTCTTCAAGTAGCTAAGCTCATTCTATCAGTGGAACCATTCCTTCTTAGAGCTACCATCCATCCAACCAAGTCTGTGAGCGGACCTCCATTCTTTTATCTACGAATAAGAGATATTATTAACCATTCTTTTATCGCGTTCTCGGGAGTAATTCATAGGACAGGACCACCATCGTTCATGCTAGCTCAACGACAGCGAGGTACATTGATGCCCGGCCTGGGGACCAAGACAGTTGATCGCACGTGAATGACCCCGGAGACTGAAGAGATGATCATGATCCCCGGAGCGGAGCGGAGACTGAGCTAATAAACAACGATCAAAGAATAAGTGATGTTACCGAGCTTTCTTGTTTTTCTCCGACCCCCACCGCAACTCTGGTATTGAAGGGAAGAATGGAATTTTTCATTCTAATGGAGCTCCCCACTTACTAACTCATAAGTCTATAGATATTCTTAACAACTGTTTACTTATCACAACACCTATGTCTGCTTATCTGCTAAGTTAACTTGTTGGATTCAGGTAATAAGATAGTACTGGTTTTAGCTTTGAAGGAAAGAATCTAGTCGAGTTGGGTGTTGTCTTAGAGAATGTGCTTCTTTGTCCCGCTGTAGCAAATAGAATAGAATAGATTCGAATGTTTAAGTAGAAGTTTCCGGGGGTTCAGGTGATACTTCAATATTGAGGTTCTTAAATCGAAGGAGGAGAGTTTCTAGGTGTAGGTTTGGGTTCATTCCTTCTTTATAGATATATATATAGCATCAGTTATAGGCGGTAACTCCACTCAATTATTAGAGAAGCACATACTAGGTTTTGGATAGAAAGAGCACTAGCACTAGCACTAGGTTGGTATAGATCCAAGCCAAGTAAAGAAATTGCTTCTCTTTTGCCCCAACTCGACTAGTTTACGATGAAGACGGGTACTCCTCCCCCGGAACTATACATTCTCAACTTATGAACAGGAACAGTCAACTCTCCAAGTGAGAAAAAGGAAGGGTGAAAGGATTAGTTAAGTCTCCTGGAGAGCACTCTCAAGATGGTGTTCTCCGCCTCTTCTCTTCTCTTGCACCTGGTATATAAGCACAAGTCCTGTTTGAGGGAGCTACAATAGAACAAGCAATAGAGTTTCAAGAACAAGCAACGGAATGAAGCAAGGGTTCAGATGCCTACATTGGTGATGAAAAGCATTGGTGATGAAAAGGCTCTCACAAGGGAAGGGCGACTACTAATAAGAAATCCCTTTAATCTCGAAACAAGCAAATACTCCTAGCTGAAGAATCCCTTTAAAGAATCTTGAAATAAGCAAGAACAAGTAACGATGGCGCCCATCTTCTATTCAACAGGAAAGGGTGCCTACTTCTTTTTATAGGGCCTAATTTCTAGTCTAGTGGTGTTTATGGTCTGTCTAGTGTTGGATTCGACTGCCCACTTATTTTTATAGGGCCTAATTTCTAGTCTAGCATGAGGATGCCGCCTAGCTGAGTTCAACAAGTTGAGTGCCCCGACTAGCTGAGTTCAACAAGTAAGGAGTAAGCAGTAAAATAATAGGTGGTTTATTACTGAATTACATAATAGGAGAGAGAACATACATGTAAATATGAGCAAGGGCGAAAGCAAGTGGTAGAGAAAAAGCAAGCAAGGGCGCAAGAGGGAATAATTGAGTCCGAACCGAATACGGGACAAAGCTTCAAGCAGTTTATTTACTCCATTCGATACAACTATACTTCAATTATGAAATATACTCGGTGAAATTATGAAATATACTTCGCTTCGGTATACTCGGGCTGTCTCAATTCTATTCTTTTTTGCACTAAATTCAACAAGCCAAAGAAAGTGCTAAGGCTTATTCTCAGGGTGCGGAGTGCGTTAGTTCAGCCTTTGTTTCGAGTTCCGGGTGAAGTACAAAAAGAAAGAGTTAGGCAATAGCTGCTTCTGGCTTTTGATGAATCCTCTTTTTCGGGGTCGATCAACCCTAGATGACTCGATTGCTTAACTGCCCTGTAAACCTGATTCAGAGAGATAACCCGGTTTTGAGACACTAGCCCTACTTGACTTATAAAGATAGATAGAAAAGAGTGCAAGATGCTGACGCAGTTCCAGTCCCAGCTGCTGAGGTGGCGTAGTTACAGGCGTGAGCAATAACAAAAGAAACAGCTCAAGATCCTTCATATTCGGTTGTTTGCGGTGGAATAGATTAAAGCGTCCGGGCCAGTAGATCCAGAGCAAATAGGCGTTTACTTAGGTGGCTTTTCAGTTGATTCGAATCCCGATGTTGATCCGACGCAACTTACCGGTAATAGTCGCAGCACCAGGAGCTTTCAAGGGAGACAGACATGTATAAATAGTAGCTTATAGTAGCATACCTTCCGGATCGAGGGTCCAACCCGGTAAACACTATACAGGCGAAATACTTTGGGGGGGTGGAGGAGGCCTTTCTCAGTCAAGCTCAAGGATTCACTTTTCTAGTAAAAAGAGACCAACGTCTTGGGGCTAACGTGGGCGTGGGATCCGCTAAACAACAGGTTTAGGTAAATATCGAATGCCTTCCCCAGGTCATTTTGTTAGGATAAACTATGCGCTTTTCAAAAAAGGTCGGAAGAAATCGGGTTGGTTTTAAATAAAATAGAATAAGATCGAATATGTAAGAATAGGAATCCCCTAAGAAGTCGAGGAAACAAGTATTAGAAACCAAGTATTAGAATTTCACTATTAAGTAGTAGCCAAGCAGATGCAAGCAGGAAAGAAAGAAAGAAAGTAGAGGCGGGAAGGAAAGACAGAAAGTAGAGCAAGAGGTGGATTTTAGTCAAATACTAAAATTAGTCAAATTCATAAATTAGTCAAGAGGATCCCTTAGCAACATTAGCAACAGACAAGTCACTACTAGACAGACAAGACACGGATAGGCAAGCAGGCAAGTAACGGGCCAAGCAACCACTAGACTCGCAAACTGCTTCTATTCCCTCTCCTCGACTCTTGCTCCCATTCTTTACTTTCTTGATTTCCTGGATTCACTAACCTAGCTTTCTTTCTTTGTGACTCAAATCAGTATGCTCAATTTGACTAATTGAAGTATATGAGGATCCCTTAGCAACATTAGCAACAAACAGAAGAGCGGCCCTGCCTAGACACGAGAACTCCTACGCTACACATTAGCTAAATCTGCCGCGACACATAATAGCAACACTGCCGCGTCACGAGGAACTACTGACGCTCTTATGACTCCTAACGCAAAAACGACTGACGCGTAACCCGTTCTCTGCCGCGACACGTTAGTAGTGTCTTGTCTAGTAGTTACTTGTCCGCTAACGCGCAACTAGAACTCCTGCCGCGACACACCCTACGCGTAACATTATACGTTACTTGTCGTCTTGTCTGCTTGTTCATTAGCCAAACTACCCTACGCGCCACCCGCACTCCTGACGCGACACATTAGTAGTGTCTTGTCTAGTCGTGGCTTGTCGGCTTGTTTAGTAGTTACTTGTCTAGTAGTGTCTTGTTCATTAGCAGTTGCTTGGCGCTCATAACTCTAGAGCTCCTCCGCGCAACGTTAGTAGTTGCTTGGCCGTTATTCGTTGCTACCGCTGAAAACAGGAATTGTTATAACTTCGTTATAACACACTATTGCTGCTGCCGCGCCACATTAGTAGTGTCTTGGCCGTCTGTCGCCGTTGCTTGGTTAGTAGTGACTTGTCTAGCAGTGTCTTGCTGGCTCGAACTTCTACTAGTCTTAACCTAACATCAGGGGGGCGGGAATAAAACATGAGTTATGAATACGTGCGATGTAGGGCGCAGTATCAGCCTTGTAGTTGGACATAAGGAATTGGGATCTTAGTAGCGCATCCAAGAATGGTAGAAGAATCAATCCGGTAAATAAAGAATTCTAGTAGTAACTCCTATAATGGAGTGGGATGGAGCTGACTCAGAAGTAAGAATGGCAGTACCCATAAAAAAGTTATTCTTTTGTGAGCCAATACAGTGTACCGGGCATAGCTCTAAGGCATTGAAATAGTAAATACACAGAATGCAATGAGAGAGTCGGGATATTAAGCATAGGTACGATCTAGGGCATACAGGAATAGAAGGTGTTCAATGCAGAATGGAGGGCAGGGGACATACTTAGTTAGAGTAAAGGCATACTGAGATGTAGCAGTGGCAAGCTAAGAGAAGGGAATGGCAGATCCAAACTCATAAGCAAGAAAGTCAGTAGTCAGGTTAGCGCCTAGACTCAGATGTGGTGTATTAGTAGCTCCGTTCCGAGTTGATAGATCGACTCTTGTAAGCCCTTGTTTCCGTCCTGTTGGTATGAGCTCCACTCTTGTTATCAGTAGGCGCATTCCAAGTTGTTGCTAGTTCCGCCCTCGTCGAGGGTAGTTCCATTCAGCCTATTACTAGTTGCAATCTTGTAGTCGTGGGTTTCCGCCTCGATCCTAGTTGTTTTAGTTACCAAAGCAAGGGCAGCGGAACGATGGCTCGTTCTGGGGTTATTTCTTGTTGTCTTTTAGCTATGAGTAGAAGCCTCATTAGTAGTACCTAATTTCAAGTTCAAGTATCGTTGGCAGTGGCTCATTCCTGGAGTTACTAGTTGGCATTCTTACAAGCATGGGTTTCACTCTCTTACTTACTTATTAGTGGGATTCCCTTAAGTACTGATGGAATTCCTTTTCATAAGAGAAAGTATTAGAAACACTAGTTCACGTTCTTTTGAGTATTGGTATAAGTCCTATATTGTCAATAAGGAATGAGTGTTCAGGGAGGAATACTATAATCTAAGGTAATAAAGTAGATAAGTCAGAATAGCTGTTAGAGTGCAAAGAACGATATAAAGTAGTTGAGGCTGAAGAGCTCGCAGGAGTTTCAAAGCTAAGAAGTAAAAAAAGGTGAACGAAAGTCTTGTTGACGGTGGTTTCCGGACTAGGATAAGGTAGTGTCTGGCTCGGGAGTGATGCAATAAGGCTGGGGGGACTAAAGAAGAAGGCTTGGAACTGGACATAGATAATAAGGCTTGGCATTAAGAGTGAGCTATAAGGATTGACTACCTGGTTAGTTAGGCTTGTTCCTTTAACGCGGGGGTCAGGTTTTCTTGTGTGACGAGTCAGTGTTGTTGGCAGTGTTATCAGTCGTGATTTCATTCCTTCCAGTAGTAGCTCTATTCTAGTATACCCTGGCTAAATTCCTTATAGTCAGCAGTTCAAAGCTGATGTTCGCTATTGTTATTCAGTACCCACTTAGTAGGTTCTGATAACCCTTATTTCCATTCCGATGCTTACGACTTATATTCTGTATTGTATTGCTTTATTGCTTGGTCGATTCTTGTTGGCATTAGCGCAAATCTGCAACTCATTACCTATTTCTTTATTCCAAATTTGACTCTTTGATTGAATAGAGAAAATCCCTATTCCCAGGTGGATTCTCACCAGTACTAACAAGGCTTATGCTCTATAAACTCACTCTTTCACTGCTACTTCAGTTGTGTATTGCTACTTTGATTCTTCCACTCATAGGTATGATCCAGTGCATTCTACTAAATAGAATAAAGAAGAAGTGCCTCCTGTACTGTAAGGGAATCAAACTAGTACTTCTATTACTTGAACTTATATAATCCAGAATTGAACCAGTACTCGCGAGACTGAAACAGTACCCAGCAAACAACAAACAAGAAAGAGGGATTGAACCCGACCCTAGTTCTCTCTTGCCCAACCCTAGTGCTATTTCGTTCTTACGCTCCCGATCTAATATAAGTATTTTGACCTGTAACTACAGCACCTGAAGCTGCCCTGCCCTGGTTGTATTCTTGATTGAAATAGTTAGCCCGCCTCTACCAATTCGAATTATTAAATAGCTTTATCGAGTTCTGTATAGCCCCTTCCATACTTATTACCCCAACTTTGACTCTACCACTGCTCACTTATACACTGACAACTGGAATTGACCTACTGTTTCTAAGAATGTAGGAGTCTGCCCGCGCAGCAAGAGTAAAACACATAATGAGTTTAGTTTTTGTTGTTACTGCTTCTGTCCTATAGGCCTGACATTACTTTCTCTTAGTTCCAACCAACTGTGAGTCTGCCTGTCCGGACCAAAAGCCTGACTCTTCCGTTTTATCCTTATTGCCTGGTCTGGCATTCCTTCCTTAATTCCGGTTTTGCTTACTAGAAGAGCTTCGTAGGATAGTGCTTTAACTCATATTATGATAAGAATCAAGTGTCTATTGTATTATTCTAAGAAAAGGTAAGTTTACGCGCGAGGGCAGAATGAAACAAAGTAGTATCGTAGCCTATTCCATACCGCCATAAACACGCTGTAGTAACTACAATAAATTATGATATTAGTTCACTTTGCCAAGCAACGGCGTTTGCAATTGAGAGTTTGACCATGATAGCTCCGCGCGGGAGAAAGTAAGCTTCGAGATATCTGTAGCCTAAGCCCTATAGTGAGGCAAGTCATAATTAGATAAAGGAGAGGCTGCTTTGGGTTCAGTAGCCAGCCCCAAGTAGTGGTGAAGGAAGGGGGCAGAATCTAGTACTTATGATGA
Source organism: Musa beccarii (assembly GCA_024322285.1). Classification (NCBI taxonomy): domain Eukaryota; kingdom Viridiplantae; phylum Streptophyta; class Magnoliopsida; order Zingiberales; family Musaceae; genus Musa; species Musa beccarii. Next base: position 51,623 of record JAIWVJ010000041.1, read on the forward strand.
AGCTGATACTGTTGGAGTTTCATCGACAAGAGAAGATGCCGAATCAAAGTTAGAAACTGCGCACTAAGCTAAGGAAAGGAAGAGGCTCAAGGTCCGCTCCATGGTAGCCGACTAATTAAGTATCAGCGTAAGTAGACAAAGACAGATAAGAAAGAAACCAGGACTTGGTAGTAGTATTGAATAGAAGCACCCTTTGTTGAACTCATCTCTCCCCTCAAAGTACATCTACTAGTTGAACTCATCTCTCCCCTCGTAGTAGTCAAACTCACTTTAGCCAGAAACACAGTACTTTGGACTTCTCCCTCAGTTCGCCTAGTGCTTGGACTCGGTGGACTCGGGTGGACTCGGGTAGACTCGGCGTCAGTAAGAAAGAAGTTATCAATAAATTAAGGAAAGAGAGTGGCCCAGTGCTATTGCTGTAAGTAAACTATTAAGTATAGCGGTAAGTCAACCATATTCTTTTCATAAGTAGAGCTCTACTACTAGTTGGATTGGATCCTATCCCAGGCATACAAGTCTGATTGTCTCCTGTTCGTGTTGCGCGGTAGGGCAGCTCTATTCTATTCCTATGGCAAATGACCTATCTTGCTTCCTTATTGGCTTTTGAAATGCATTTTTACTTGAATCCGTATTTGTTGGTGACAAGAGTCCAGAGGTGGATTAGAGTCTTGTTAAAGTTAATAAGTGAGGAAAGGCAAGCGAAGATTGGCGAGACTAAAGGAGGGAGAGGAAAGGGCAGCGAAGAGCCAAGACGACAAGGAACTACTAGACAAGACGACAAGACACTTTATGTGGCGCGTCAGTAGTGTCGCGGCAGCGAGTTAAAACCGCGTAGGAGTTCTCGTGTCGCGGCAGGGCCGCTCTAACAAAACCTGCTGGCTAATATTCGAGTAGAAAACTCCATTATGAAATGAAAGCTTATACTCGAAACTGGGAATTGAGATTTCATCTAGAAAATATGATTTTAGGGATGGAGCACTAGGTGGGCGAGAGGGAGAGAGAATATAGGGACCAAGAGTTTATACTCTTTCTTATCTAAACCCTTTAAAAGGCTAAAGAACTGGGGTGGTGGGACTAAGGGCAATCAAATAAGTCTATGATTCTGCTTACTTCGGCACTCATTCCTTTCCCGCTTCTTCGTCTACAACACTCACTTATTGAACGTGTGTTGCTCCGGCAAACTCACCATCCTCACGTAGTAGGCATGAGAAAAGAGATTCTGCCCCCTACAAGACACTCAGCCAAGACAAAACTCAACAAGAAGACAAGAAGGATTCAATGAACATAGCGGATCGGATACTGATTCACTTCCCTATGACCTATTACTTTAGCCTGCATCCTTACCACTGACAGCTTAGAGTGGAGGGACATATAATTGCAGAAGGTAACCCCACTGCGGAAACCAATTATGAAATAGGAGGATTACGCTTATGCTTCTGGAACAGATTGACACCGCGTTTCAAAGCCAGTCATTTCTTCATCAACTAAACTTTATACTTGACCTGGAGCAGAAAGAGTACACGCAAAGACAACAAGCAACTAATTAACTAAGCGCTCCATAAGGAAGGAGATACAACTTTTCCTGTTTTTAGAGTGATGTAAGTTCCTAATTTTGGTGTCTCTATCGTATACGCCAATAACTCGACCTTAGATCTTGAGAATATTAGTACGAGCTTGCGCACTGCTGAAGATCCTATCTCGTCTACAACATCATCCCTTCCCTATCCTTTTGCTTAACTGGAACTCTAAGATCCGCTTGCTAAATACTTGCGCGCTTCATCTGCTCTTTCTAAAGATCTGTCTTTTTCTTCTGCTTACTTTAGAACTGCCACCATATAGGATGACACTCGGGATGAAGCTTCAACTTCTTAGTTTGGGGGGCGGGCTGCTTACTTACTTTATACCCTTATTGCTAGAGCCGCAGGTTGGTCTTTTTCCCTTGGTTGTTTACTTGCGCACTTATTAATGGCGAGTAAAGAAATAGCTTACCTTGTCGACCGCACCTCTCCTTTCAGTGAAGTTAGTGAAATTACCATTCCGGATCTTTCTATAAGATAACACTTACCCGCAACCTAGACTAAACTCGCTAAGCTAGGCACCCCGAGACTCACGCGAAGAACGAATAGGCGCTGCGCACCCCTAAAGAGAAAAGAATGAACCTTGAAACGCCATCACTCACTAAACATAGACCTGAACTCGAACGTAACTTAAAACAAGGAACTTATGTTGTGCGGAATTCTATTTCAAAGCAGAAATCAACTCTAAGAACGGAAGGATACTCTACTGAAGGAATATGCTTAGCGTTTGCGGCTGACGACTAAACTGCTTCAAACTTCTTCTTCTAGATACAACAAGACTTGCACCCGCCAAGTAACTTAACTTAAAGCCGAGGCCTCTATAATCAGTTTCGGGTCTTCAAGGGGAGTTGAAGTCTCTAGTTTCAAGGTAATCAAAAGAAGAATGAGCTCCGCCTAATAGAGCTAAGTAACCGAAACCGGACATGCTGCTGTGGTTTTCTTCCTCTTTGCAAATAGCCAATTCATCATTCTCGACGATTCCGTAACGTCGATAAAAGGTAATCAAGCTCTTTCCTTTCTTCGGTGCATCAATAGTCAATCATTCCATTCTATAGGCAGAAGTGTTCGTCGCGTGTGAAACTTCTTACTATTACTATTGGGGTTGTTGTGAGGATGCGCGCTTCGCTTAAGTCCTCTTTCTATTCTCTTTCAGCTTCAGCATCTTTTTAGCTATTTGATTTTATTCACTTCAGGTGGGGCAGCTGTCGGCAACATGGAATGCATGGTTAGCTAGCTCCTAAGGTAGGGCCGGTTTATCGCTCTGGTTCTGGTCTTTGAGCTCGAGCTCGGCGGAAGGGCTCCTATGCTAAAGCAAGTGAGTCTACTATGAATGAGTTTGTTTCTCTTAGGTCTGCTCCTATGGCGCGCCTCCTTTCTTAGGGCTCTTCGCAGTTCACGACGATTGCTATGGTTGGTATCGCGATGTGTTTGCCTGATTGTTGTCCTCCAACTTTAGCTTTACCGGGCTAGTGGAAACAATTGATACTAGAAATTGACTACTATACAAAACTCAATCATAAAATTGGACTAGAAGCGCGATATGAATTCAAATAAGGTAACTCAGCCCTTTCTTTATTGATGGCCTAAATTCATTGTTTGAAGAGATAACTTACTTCATGTATCCTTTGTAACCCTACAATATTTCTATAAGAGGGAAGGATAGGTGTTTTTCGGGGCTCTTCTTGCGACCCTATGCTTGCCTTAGCTGAAAGCATTGAAAAACCCTTTATTACCCATATTGAACTGGTTGCGATTTACCGTGCTCAAGAAATAGGCGCACACTAGGAACACTTTTGTTGAATCCAACTCGCCATCTATTGACATCCTATATGCGTCTGGTATAATTGTACAATAACTTAGTATGCTCCCACTACCACTTCCTGGAAGCTCGGTTCACTCATGCTTTGAGAGAGGCCAATCGCTTTGTTTTTAGCTAAGCAACCGAAACACCATCCTAACTTCTCCAGCAGCCACATACACCCTTCGCAATTTCCTAGGTTCAGAAAAGGAATAGAGTCCGGCCTTTTCTATATTTCTCTATCGTAGATCATAAAGGTGTCCAATCTAATACAGCCCAATGTCACTTCTTCCTCTTTTGTCTTTCTTTTACTCTCTAGTCAATTAGAACACTTGACCAAGTCTGTCTTTTACAGTTTCCCTACGAAGCACAAGAATGAACAATAACCTACCATTCTCATGGACCTATGAATCATTTCTAGGTCTATAGGGTGCTAGATTGTTCTTAGGGCGTATCTTCTCTATACAATATTCTTCTCTCTTACTTCAAGGAGGCTTTCAGCACCTGTGTTTGCTGTCTCTTTCCACCTAATGGAACCATGCCTATCACCTTATCCGGGCACGGGGGGAAGATAGACAGAGGCATAGGGAGACAGATACATACAAAGTCAATTGTGTTGCCTAAGCGAAGTCGTTATTGATTCCTTAGAGAGAGATAGGGGAGTAAAGAGATATTATGATATTTGGTAGGAGGAAATACAAATGATATTAGGTAGTCTATTATAGGGCACGCCATCATCCTTAAAGAACAGTACGGGATGTAATAGAGTCGGGCCTTTTCTATATCTCTCTATCTACTTTTTGAGGAATACCTATTTGTCGAGTATTCTATACTCTGTATAGCTTCTGCATTCCCTTACCATTACCCGCTCAAGTCATCTTCCTACTAACCAAGAACACTTTGAAGGGATAGATTGCTTTCACACATAGCTACTACGGTCAATGCCTTACAAGCAGCCTGGTTTACCCCTTCTATGCGACCTATGTATCTCTTTTATTGCAGCCTTTGCTTCCCGCGGCTTAATTAACTATTGCTCTGCTGCCATCCCTGCTATTCCTTATAAGGACTCAATCCAAAACTAGGTCAATTGTAGGACTCAATCAATAGAAACAATAGAAAGAATAACTCTATAGGTGCTTATAGGACTGAATCAATAGAAAGAATAAAACTAGGTCAAGTGCTTATACTCCTTAAGCTGGTGGGGTATTAACATTGCAATTTTTCCTGATATTGACCCCTTTACGGAACTGAAAGATAGATGAAAGGAATTTCTAGCCGACTCAAGCGGATAGCCCTTCTTTTCTTAGTCAAGCTTTGGCTCCCGAATGGGAACTGGATCCGTCCAAAGGGTAAGATATTCTCGATCTCAATCTCTATGTATTCCAATTTCTAGCAGATGGGCGAGATAGCATAGTTCACCTTTGACTGGGTCATGATCAAATGAGTAAACTTCATCTTCTGTTTAGAGGTTGGTCGGCCTTTATGTATGTAAACAAACCATCCTTCTATACCTACCTCCCTGTGTATTGCGTCTTTGCTTCCAAGAGGGTTAACGAAGTAAACTGCCTTTCCTGCCGCCGAAGGAACTGAATTGTGCCTTTGCTACTGGTCTTACTTTAATGGATTTAGAGTTATAACTATTGTTTCTCTCAAATAGAAAGGGATATGGAGTGATTCAGAAGTGTTTAACGGGATCTGTCTTTGCTTCTGTCTCTACCTGTCTGTGCCCATGCCGATGTCTCAACTCAAGTCCAGAAATAAGCTTTAGCTAAATGCGAAGGGTGGCAAGAGAGTCCGTATAAGGTCAGATCGGGATGCCGCTCCTTGTGTGGTCAATATATTACGGGCTGCCTTCTCTCGACCCCTAAGGAAAGAGAAAGGAATGCTTAAAACATCGAATTTGGGTACCTAAACACACCCTAATCACTCACTTTGAGTTACCTATGCCCTCTAAAGCAGCTTAACAGCGGAAGGCTCGGCTCCTTTATAGATAGGCGCTCCTCCACCTGTCGTGTTAGCTCAATGACTTCGATCCTGTATAAATTCATAGGGCTATGAATGTCAAGATTATGGCTGAGGGTTTGTTATCAATCAATTAATAGGGAGCACAGCTTACTTGATTCTATATGTTAGAACGCTGGAGTAGACAGGTTAACTTGCGATAGATATCAAATTGTAACAATGCTATATTTGCTTGCTAAAACGGATTCTCTCTAAAAATGCATGGAATAGCTGATTCGACAAAACAGTCCGATTTGCATTTTATCACGAGGTATTACTATCCTCTAATTATAAGGAATTGCCCATGGAGAAATTCCCTATCTTTTGATTTGGAAGTCTTGAATACACCTATAATGAAGAGTTTCATGTTACTTTGACTTCTCCCCAAACACATGTAATAGCCGGCCCCAAAAGTATTGAATGGGATGATTGTTTCTCAGTCCGAATCTTTAAAACGGATTAAATCACATAGCACTGTATACTATGCCTTTTCATTCCTTAAGGGGTTTGATCATAACTGTACTGTATAAAAACTCTGCCTTCTAATTCCGGGTTTGGTTTATATATCTACTATCTATATGCCTTATAATTGCTTAAGGGGTTTTTTCTCTTAAAGATTCTCGATATTACTAGGAATACGTTTCAAATACCACACATGAGGACATGCATATCCCTATTTCTTTTAGATCTTCGTATCAGGAGAATCCACTAATTCCATTCCACCCCACATTGTTCACATGATTTAGGATCTTCTTTATCAGCTCCAATCACTCGAGGAAATTCCACAAGCATAAATTCTACTTCTTTTTTGATGGGCCCAGAGCAAAACAATCCATATTTTGGATGGTTTATTGGTCTTATACCGGTTTATAGGTCTTATAATTATATGGTATAGGGCTTTGTTACCTCTCCAACAATCTCTCTATTAGGTCAAATTAGGTTTGGTTGGCCCCAGCCTTCATTTGTTGAGTGAGGAGAAACTAGTCCAATTCGAAGTTGTTGATGTTTATACCGGTCAATCATAGAATCGAAATTATGATTCATTTAGCCTTCCTATAAATCTTGAAGTTCTTCTCAGATACAAGGATATGATTTATAATTAGAAGTAAGCATCTCTTGTCAAATATGAGCAAGACCAAATCCCTATAGAGCCCAAACTTCCATTTATCCGACTCTAAGTACCCTTTGCTTTGCTCTTCCTATAAGGAGTAACAAGTGCGTCCACTATAACGTCCATGGATTTGATTTGATCATCCACTTTATGAATTACTAAATGAAAAGAGAAATAGAGCACTTTATTCCTTAAGAGAAATAGAGCACTGTTCCTTATAGAATATGGAAATCCTTTTGAACAACCTGTTCTTACATCAAATATTATGCTTTTCCCCAGATATAAGGGTTCAACCATGGATTATTTGTTTGCTTACTAGCTTCAGAAATTCAAATAAGGAAAACACTCGTTTGTTTTATCGAAGCCTCTTGCTCTTATCTCTCATAAAAACGTGCTATTCCATAATGTCTCTTTAGCAGATCACCCGCAAACCAGAGCTAGCATTCACATATCTGTCCCACATTCATGGCTTTGGAAATTACACCCTTATTCCCATGTCTTCCAGCTACTTTCTCAATCACCTACTTTCACATCAGCTACTTTCTCACCTACTTTGATTTCACATTTCTTTCAAATTCTCTATGTTATTGTTGTTGTTTTCTTCTCATTTCAAAATAATAACCCTTTTTTTCCGGATCCCTTTCTCCCGCCTATAAGAGCTGACTTTTGGAGGATCCCTCTATCCCGCCTATAAGAGCTTGCTTACTTATTCCGCATATACCAGACGTGAGTACTGCGTCTTCAGAAGAGAAGTTGCACCTTCTTACCTATTGCATATAAGCGCTACTAATACGTTTTTGCCTAAAGAAAGTGCCTTCCCCACCTACTGTAGCCGCACCGTCAGCTAAAATGATTCTTTATTCAAGCATGCCCCGCCTGAGGTGAGGTTTTTGATGCATACAAGTGTTTTTGTTGGAACGTTGATAGATAACTAATAGAATACTTATAGTTGTGTACCTAACTAATAGAATACTTATAGTAGTGTACCTATTACTTGAGAAAATGTTATTGTTACCCTCACAAGTCGTAGAAATGCTTTTTCCCTCGTGTTCGGCTATAGCGTAAACCCCTTTTAGAATCTAGAGCCGTTTGGCTATAGCGTTTAGTATTGCCAGTTCCAACAATGCACCTCTAAGACTGAGAAAGCGGAACTGCATAGAAGAGACTATTATAAGAAAACGTTTCGAAAGAGAGAACCAACTACTCCGAATAGATTGAGCCATCGTTACCGCTGCCCTTTCCTTACTTTATCACAGGAACAGGGCTCGTAAGGTATTGTCGGTTCTTCAAGTTGCAGTTTACCTTGAGAATTGTGGAATTTACGTTCATAGATTTGTATAGATTTGTTTGTAACAGGTGCTGAAAGCCTTCGCCACCCGGAGATAAAGATTCAATAGATTCCAATTCATTCTTAAGGCAATCATGCATCATCAGAGCCCTTAGGGTGGTTAGATAGGTAAGAATCAGAGGATTTAGCCAGCCTTAATAAGTAAGGGCAGCGAAGAATAAGCTGGCTAAGTATAGGGGAGAGATGAGTTCAACTAAGGGTGCCTCTATTCGAAAGTAAGGGCAGAGTCAAATACAGGCGAGGAAGCGAGGCAGGAAGGCCATGATAATCAGTATAGTTCTCATCGCAACTAAGCACTTTTCGAAACTGTGCCCCACTTTTCGAAACTGTGCCCTAAGGATCAGAAGTCGTTTCATAAGCTCCTCAACGCTATAAATAAGGACTTGCACATGGCAGCTGCCTAACGCCGATGAACAAAGGACGAAGAAACAGTACCCAAATAAAGCAGAAACGGGAGAAGGTAAGTAAGCATAAGCTGTGAATAAGGCCCCGTACCAAGATAAAGTAAGTCAGCTTCAATTCTTTACGAGAGAGGTGCTTCTTCAGCGCTCAAATCTTTGCCTGCTCTGTACCTCTTATCGGAGTGGCTGTAAAGAGGAAAGAATGAACTACATCTTGAGTTTCGTCTTACGTATATGCTTGTCGACTTGGCGGGGTGCGAGCTTCAGTCAATTCCTGTGTCCGTTGGTATTCATGGCTAAAGTGAGCCTTAACCTTGTACTGTGAAATGCCCTGCCCGAACTCTAGTGGAAACTGAGCTTGTAGCTTCTGATGCTTATTAACCCGCGGCTTCTGATCTTTCAACTTAGGATTCTCTTTAATCCCTGCACTCTTGTCTTGAGAGGCAGCTAGGTTAGGTAGAGCGTGAGCTGGCAATAGATACAGGTTCAAACTCCCGTGTTAATTCTTTTGATCCATTAAACCACTTACTGGAACCGATCGTGCGAAACACACCCTCCGCTTTTTGGCACAACTTATTGGATGTCTTGATTCCTATGGTGAGTAAAAAAGAAAATACAACGATGAATCTTCCTTCAGTATCTTAGATGCATCTCATATTCCTTTCCCCCAACTAACAGCTAGATCAGTTCATATTCCTTGATTTCTCTCAACAGCTGGATCCGCATCTCATATTCCTTGATTGATTTATACCAACAGCTATATCAGCGGCTTTACAAATTGGAGTCAATCATAAAGTAGATTGAGGGAACCCTATCCAAAATGTCGCTACTATGCAGTGGTGAACATACTTTCGTTTCGTGCCTAGGCTCGCAGCGTATGAGAACCAACCATAAATGGAGAAGACTAAGGTAACCCGGAAGCCCATAAGAAGATGTGCTGTGCGCCCCGAGTTATCAAACTATAGGAAAGTAATGAAAAGCCTCAAGGAAGTCTCACTGAAGGAAGTATAACTCACAAGGAAACCCCGTCGTAAGCATCCTACAAAACACTGTAGAAAGCAGAAACAAATAGGGTAGGATAACATAGTTTCAGTATAGTCAAGTAGCGCAAGCATAACTCTCTCTTTTAACGCTCGAGCACAGACGATCTAGGGCGGGGCCTCCATCATATAAACATCCTCTATAACAGCCTAACTTATGCAGCGTTGCCTAAGCTTCCTTTTCTCGTTCTAGGCCTATGAGCTGTTGCATTAGTTCCCTCTAGTGGGCTAGTGTTTGATCATCAAAAACAAGGGCTCCCCATGATTGAAACATGGGTTTCCTTGCGTTCAAAAGGTTCTGCTCAACAAGGTTTGCCCTATACCTTAAGGGAAAGATCCTAGGAGCATACCGTTTTAGGGTTCGTCTTCGTCAGCGGCAGCCAAGTCATAAATGCGTATGGGAGAAAAGCTGCCAGCGTCAGTCCGTACCGAAAAACTACTGATTAAAGGAGGAGCTGCCGACAAAGAGAAACCCCATACTCCCAGAAGCTTAGTTGAGCCTATACTCCCAGAAGCTTAATTGCTTCTATACTCTTTCAAACAGTTCGGATAAAGATTGCTTATTGGATCTTGCAACTAATAAGAAAATGACCTTAGCCATCAACCCTCAACCGATACGAGAAAACTCTGACCCGTAAAACGAAAGCGACTCACACACCGCTCGCTCGCTCCGTGGGCAATAGCAATAGGGACATAAATGGATGAATTGGGAATCCCCCCTCTATCCGCTTTAGGCTAAAAAGACACAATCTTATTTGACTTCTTAGACTTCTTTCAAGGAGGCATAGGACATAGATAGTAGCTACTGCTTTCAGGAAGTGGGAGACCCACCTGCTTTCCGACTTTCGAAGTTTATGTGCACTACATCTATTTGAGTAACCAAACTCCTTACCATAAAGATAAAGGAAGATCTCCATATACTTGATCAGATTCCCTTAACTACCGCTCTGTGGGCAATAGCAATAGGCACCACCCAATCAATCATCATATTGATTCTTTAACTGAAACTTCCTCTGCGCAAAGCGACTTAGGTATTTGGTTTCGCTCGTTGCTTTTCCTTTCCTGTAAGACAAAGGTGTTACTTCGAGCAAAAGGATGGAATTACGCGTATCACAAAGTAGAGTGGATCCGTTATTATTTCACCATCAAAGTAAAGGGCAGGGCCTAAGTCAAAAGAGCCAGTGGACATTACGCTAAGGTGATATGAGGCATTAATCCGATTTGATCAAGAGCACCTGTTAACTCTCGTGCTAAAGAAGGGGGAAAAATCAAGTGTACTCGGTAAAGGGCGGATCAATACAATGGAGTGGGTCAGATGTCATTGATAGGATAGTCTGTAATGATTGAGTCTATAGCTCACGAGCCCAAGCCTATAAGTTGGTATCGAATTGAACTAGTTGCTTTATATGAGTTGCTCGACCATAGGCAGTATAAGTTTCCTGCTTGGTATGAAAGGTATGAAGCTCCTCTAGGGTTCAAGGTAGACTAGGCTCGGGCATTAGTAATAAGAAGGCATCCCTACCTTATAGAAGAACCATATTGAATTGAACCTTATAGAATAACTATATGGAATTTCGACTCGCAGTACAAAAAAGATAGGTGCTAAAAGCCTTTGCTTGGACGAGTATAATGATTAGTTCGAACTTACTGTCAGGCTCGTATGATACGTATTCGAAACGTTTCAACCGTTAGGAGCTTGTTGTTGCTTGTTCCTTGATACTGCCTACCTTTACGAAAGCTAGCAGCACTCCGGATTGCTTCACTAATTTATGTAGTTGCATCAGTTGCAAAGGGCTAGTTGCACCGAAACTATTGATAGTTGCTCCTGATCCAATGCCAACTTTGAGAATCTTAGAAACGAACTACATCTTATAGGTCTTGTTATAGATCTTATAGGTGTTGTTATAGGGAGCTAGTTATGATGTCGATCGAAGCTCTTCAGCAGCTGATTCCGATCCTCCGGCATAAGCACGAGTGGTCCGGAGCAGATGTGGCTATTTCTTTCGCTGTTAATTAGAGATCATTAGATTTCTTTTGTCCTGTAGTCTCTTAATCATGATAGCCCATCCAAGACCACACGAGCATGGTGAAAAAAGAAGGCATGCACTGCCCACACAGAGAAATAGAGTTAACAAGAACAAGACTAGAGTAAGATCGATACCTTTTGAAGTATAAGGGTTTCGATTTATACCCTTTCGTTACTTCGACCTCTTATACTGATGGCTTAGATGCTTTCGCTCGGACAACTAAAGAAGGAGATTGATTATCCCCGAGACTTGCTTGACTTCTGTATCCTGGCCCGGGCAACGAAGCTTCTAGTTCACCAAGGACACTGAAGGATTGATCAGCTAAGGAAAGGTTATCCGCTACAAAACTGATGAAATAACTTGAAATGTCTTCGCCTCTGACTGTGCTGTCGGGAAATGGAAGGGCGAGAAGCTTACACCTTAACCAATGCTTCTTCCTCAGCTCGGTATGGTTAATTGGATGTTCATATGGCTAGCTAGGCCCTTCGCGTCAACCCTGACTTGAACTTATTCTAGCAAATAATCAATCAATTTCCTGACTCATTAGAGAAAGTAGATAGTACACTCCCCTGACTACTCGATATGGCTACTATACTAAAAGAACTGTTGAGCAGAGCCATCGTGGTGAAAGCATCTCGTTGAATATGTATTCATAGCGGTATGGTCTAAAATCCATAATATAAGTGAAACTCCCCTACGTATACGGTATCAAATAAACAAATCAATATAAGTTAGACTGCTTATAAGGTCTAAAAAACTCATCCAAGTTATACTCAGTAATGGAATAGGAAGAGCGCTTGTCTTCTGTCAGCTAAAGTGGTGAAACTACAGTCATCATCGTTTAGTTTCCTAGTATAGTATAGATTGAGTCTTACACATGGATTGTATAAGGAGCTTTTATTACTCAATGATGAAAGGATAAGGCGTATGGACGGGGAAAGAAGACAGGGTGGGCAGGAGACAGTACAATTGAAAGTAAGGAATGAATGTATCGGCCGGATTGAGCTTGATTTGATAGAGTGATTGAAGGCCTGTGAAGAGAGCTTATTGCTTAATATACCGCCAGAGCTTAGGGATAAAATAATTAATGACCTAAAAAGCAAATGGGAAAGAAAGCCCGATTAAAGAAGAGATAAGTTTAGGATTCGATTTCTTAAAGTAAGGAAGGGGAATAGAATAGAAGGTGTCCCGAGATCGCCCTCGAGCCTAGCTTACTTAATTACGATAGCAGTGAGATATTGAATGGAGCTTTCTGAGCTATACAACAATTGAAAACGCTTTTTTTGATACTTTAGTGGATTAGATTGATTCTCTTCTACTCTAGTGGAGCTTTCGAAAGAGAGGAAAAGATCGCATTCCTTAACCCTATATAATATAGACAATATATTGAGAAGGATTGATTCGTAATTATACTATTCTAGATAAAAAGCTTGAGATACTCTGTCTGTGAGAAGGATCTCCGTCTTAGACAGAAGTAAGTCTTGGATTCCTTATTTGAGACAGAAGTCAGTCTTTCTTCACCGGCTTGACTATCCATCTATCGTGTATCTGAGCGAAACAAGCAGCCTATAAGATTGGGGAGGCAGAAATGATTGTGGGCTAGCTTGTGTACCTGAACTGTGAAGGAGCATCATTCATGCGAAAGGTTATTTCCACATCCGTCTGAGCCCTTCTTCCCATTGAGTGCGAGTAGATCCTATTGTTTCACTCTCTTGATCCTTTCTTCTTGCTAGATTGATCTGCTGCTTTTCTAATCATTGCATTCCGTCAGCTGGTTCATCCTGGAATAAAGGGGGAGTTCCCCACCGCTCCTAAATTCAAAAGTCATATATGGTATTAGCGCTGAGGAAACTATCTTGTAAGAATCTCAGAAGAACAGAACGACTCTCTCTACTATATTGAGAAGAACAGAACGACTCTCCCCACTATATTGCTTGCTTGTATTAATAGAAATAGAAAAATCACCCTACCTACTATCTTTCGACAGTGCCAATGATATTCTTATAAGAGAGAGAGTGAGTTTCGTGTCACTTCTCTTCTTATTTAGTTTCAATTCTCTTTACTTAGCTCTGGAACCAATTATTTATCCAGGCCACGGCAACTAGGCGAGGGGTAAAAAGGGTCGTTCACTCGGTCTTCAATTGGTCTATAGTGACTCATTCTGAAAGTTCAACCAATTAGTCTTCGGACAACATCGTTTATGCATTGCATTGGTGATCTTCCGGACATCGGCAAAGTACTCATTATGAAAATAGAATAACGAATTCTGTTAGCAGACCCCCGGGCACTATTACTTCAATTACTTTTGCTTTTGCTGTATAGTAATAAGAGGATACTATTACTTGATCTCATCCTTACCGCCCGGAAGCCAGCCCGCCCTACTAGCAATAAGACTGATTGATGCCATTACAAATAAGGATGGAACCAGTGCTTAGCAAAACGGAACCTAGGAACTCGCACTTGAACTTACTACTATCGGAATCAAAACTACTGCTGATAGAATCAAACTACTAATAGCGGGATCCAAACCAATACCTAACTAGACTTTAGTTGACGAGTGAAAGCAGAGATATATAGCTTTTTATAAAGTAAGGACAGGGAGACTTGAAGGCGGGTTAGTCATAGTTAGGGGCGGTAGGGCAGCGGGCAATACCTAATCTAATGTCGTGTGTGGGAGTACTAGGTCTAAGTTGGTGCATCCGGGAATGAAGCTACGTATTATATAGGAAATAGGCTCTTCTCTTCAGTATTGGGTCTAGACTAATAGTAGTGTAGTAAGAATGAGGGCATCGATAGAAGGTCCGCAGCTATAGAATGCAAGTCCGGGTATTAAGAATGAGATGAGTAACTACTGGATTTAGGGCGAGGAGAGGCAGCCTGGGGATCAGTAGAGGGTTTTTACTAGTTCAATCCTGCTAATAAGTAGTTGGTTTCCCAGTTGCTCTTTATAGTCTATTAGACCAGTGGCTTAGTCTGCTTGTCACCAGTTCGATTCTTGCAGTTAGTAGTTAAGCCTAGGTTCCGAGTTTTGTTATCGTAAGTAGTAGTTCGCTCATAGGGTGAAATACACGTATATGCGATCAGTAAAGTAAGCGTGGGAGCCCAGAGTAGTGGAATCAGTGACATTAGTCGAGGAATAAAAGTAAAGATAGTAAGCCTGCTTGTCGTCTTGTCTGCTTGGCGAGTGGAACTGCTGTTGACAAGAATCGAACCACTTTTTCGACTACCTATACTAGAAAAGGGGAATTGCCTTACTAACTATTAGAGCTGGACCGGGGAATAGAGAATAGAACCCCGGCGAAATGGATTGATTCAGTTTTTTCGGTTGACATCGTCTCTTATCCATCCCAGTAGGTAGGTATTATTATTACTGGCTGGATTCTTACTTGTTTATTGACTTATGAAATGAAGTATTTTATTAACTTCTATTAATACAAACAAGATAGTCACTTATCTATTCTCTTAATATAATAGTAATAGTTGCATGTGTTTTCTTATCTAGTTTTTCATTGAATTGGGTCAGGGCAACAGCTATACTTTTGTCATTGTATATTAGGCGGCTGTTTGTTCCGGTGTCAAGTAAACATATCATTACTATAAGTACACATATTTCCTATAAGTCAACAGCATTCTTATTCTCGAACGTATCTTTCCTCTAGCGATATGAGCTTAACTTCCCCTTTCCCTGCTCGACAACACACCTATTATTATTAACCTATTCGACGTATCCTTAGCCTGGCCCGGTATCGTTACTCGGAAGCTTCCACCCTAGATCTTATGCTCAAAGACACATCAGCAGTAAGGAGAGTCAGACCAGTAGTAGGGAATATCCGTTATCAAGTCAGATTCATAGGTGTTAGGGGAAGGTTCACTCTCTAACTAAAGAATAAGAGCGAGGGATGGTAGACCTGCTATCAGTGATTCGATCCTTGCTAGTAGTGCTCAGTCTTGAAAGTAGTAGGTTCGGTCTAATAGGGTAGCAGTTGCAGTCTCATCAGCAATAGCGGGATTACCCACTTTGAGTTCAAGAGTGAAAGATGTCCGTTTAAAAGCAAAGATAGTAAGAAGCAATGAGAGCCTTGTTATCTGGTGGTTGTTTTCTCATAATATTTGGATGGATAGCCTTCGAGCCGGGGAAGTAATAATGCAAGGTACGGGTTACAGACCAATAGCCAGTAAAGCAAGGGTATAAGGGCTGAGTTCCACGATTAATGTCTATAAGAGTGGGTTGGTTTGGGCACTGGTCAATTCTTTTAATACACTGTTTCGTTCCAATCTGATACCTTGACACCTCCTATATTTCCTATTTCGTTTTTGTTAGCTATAGTAGAATTCCTAGTTAGTAGTTGATTTAGGTTCGAGTCTGTTTCCCGTAGTTCCACTCTCTTGGCGCGCTATTTCCGTTTGAGAAGCACGAGTTTACTCCTTTGATTTTCTAGGATCCAATCTTGTTAGGCGCTATTCGAGCTTAGAAGCAAGTCAATCTGACAAAGTTCTCCGGGTATAAGGCAAAGTTCCCAGTTCGGTCTATTGGGCGGTGTGTAAATTCCTTTTTTCAGAAAAGAGGTTGGTGGGGTAGTCCTTACTTCTTTGTTTGATTCCCCTGGGTGTGGGGTCCATTCCGAGACTAATTACTCTTGTTATCAGCCCTAGGTTTGAGTTCAAGTAAGGGTATCCAGATTCTTACTTATGAGTTGGATTGACGAGTTCTAGTAGATAGTGTGGCACAGCCTTGACTACAGCAAAGTCAACCTTATTTTTCAAAAAGTAAGCCAGCCTGGAGTGCTAGTGAAAAGGTGAGTCAAGCAATCCTTGTATAGGGTTTGTGGGAGCCTTAGAAGCAGTAGCGGGATTCTTTATTAGAAGTTTCTTCGAATGGTGGTTGCTTTCTCACTTGCGAGCATAAATCTTTGTTTTGAGTAAAAGTCCTTGTAGCCCGGGTATCCTTACTTGATAGTTTATTTCCTTGTTTATAGATCCATTCTTTTAGTAGTAATAGTTAGTGGTTGGGTTCCCCGCTAGTGGAGTCAGTCTTATTAGCATAGTAGTCAATCTTACTGGCAGTGATTTCATTCTCATCATATGGTAGTGAGGAGTAAAAGCAAGGCTTGGGCTATGTAGTTCTATTCTGATTCGTTCCCCAGTGCATCCGACGAGTTCACATTCCTATAGGTGCTTTTTCATTCAGATTAGCATTGGTGAATCTGCGGGTGGTGAGTTCTATTATTGTTAGCATGGATTCCATCCCCTTAGGTATAGGTAGTATTTGATTCCTGTGATCCACCTTCCGTCTTATTAGGTAGTGTTTCGATCTGGTAGTTCGCAGCTCTTTTTGACTCAATGCCCTAGAGCTAGCCACAGTATACCGGTACCCGTATTGAATTCGTTAGCGGAGGTCAGCGCTAGCCATCTAAAGCTGCCCTAGTTCCAGGCTCGAGCCCTATTCCTATGAGTATAGTGGTTCCATCCTCAGAAGTAGTAGGTCGATTCCAACTTTCGAATTCCAGTATTACTAGTAGCAGTCCAACTCCATATTAACAAGTCCAGTATTGAAGTAAGTAGCGACAGGCCCAAGCTCAAAGTGTAGAATAAGAGAGCTCAGATACAGAGATATCAGATTTTCTTCTTACTTAACTTGGTTTTCAACTGAAATAACTACTAACAGGACCGCATAATAATTAAACACAGTAGTAAGGCTGCACCGGGTGGTTCATAAGTACCTCGTTTGTTAGGGAACCTTGCTTTGATAGGACAGGAATAGAACTCATAAAAAGGAATAGAACCAATGCTTCTAAGACTTAAAGGGTAGAGGCCTACTGGAAAGGGAAATAAAGACTTATAGCCAAGAAAGTAAGGCTCGGGTTAATAGAGGCCGGGCTTGGCTACAGTTGAGTAAGATTGACTACCAGTTGAGTAAGATTGACTACCTGGTGGGTGAGTTATTCTATATTCAAAGGAGAATAGCGATTGTACTTTGGAGACCAAGTTGTCCTAATAAAATACTAGATAATAGCATACAAAATAACTGGAGATACTATTTATTAGATAATATAAAAGAAAAGAATAATGAAATTCATATAAGGAAACTCCATACCGAATGATAGTAAGTAGTCAAAGCTATTGTTCCCATTTTTGTGCTCATAAGTAGTAGTACTGTACTGTATCTGGATAAGCTATCCTCTTATCAATATCAGGGCAACATATCAGTCCGATAGTTCATCATCTAAGACTAAAAGGTAGGATTGGTAGAGTTGTAGACAGGGCGATAGACAGAAAAGATAGAGAATCAAAGCAAGGCGGGACAGGCTCAAAGCAAAGAGGGACAGGCTAATAACAGGTTTGTTTCGGGGATCCACACTAGCGCAATATATACTTTTCTTGATCTCATTCTCTTTATTGCTCTTGCTCGATTCTTATTGTATTAGTAGCAGGGTTCTAGTTTAGTTACTTTCAGTCTGAAAAGCACTAGCCCCATTCTCAAGAGAAGTGGTGGTAGCTCGAACAAAGGAGAGAGTTCCAGCAGAGATACATTCTGATTAGCACTAGCTCCCTTCTCCTAGCTAGTAATGAAAGTGTCCTACCTATTTGGTTCACTCTTTGGCTTAGTAATTGAATTCCCGGTTCAGCTCTTACTGGCAGTGATTCCAGTCTTTATTAATAGACAAATATTCTTTTAACGCGATGCAAAGAGAAGGTATAAGAAAGAAAGGTACTGGTCGGTGCCATAGTTTCGAGTTGAATTCCTAGTTAGTGGAGGCGGTGTCCTAGCACTGATTGAGACTGCGGAGTTTCATTCCATTAGGTAGTAGCCGATTTCTTATAGAGTGGGAGTTGTCTGAGAAACAGTAAAGGTCCGGTTTAGGGCAGTGGTGTCAGTTCGATATCTATTATAGTTACGTCAGTTTGATATCTATTATAGTTATGTCAGTTTGATATCTATTATAGTTATGTCAGTTTGATATCTATGTAGAGTCAGGCTTGTTACCCGGTGTGGGCTAGAATGCTTTTCCTTACTAGATTGATTCTTTACCAGCAGAGTAGTCGCCTTGTTAGCACTTGTTCAATTCCACATTATAAAAGAAGGTATTGGTAGCGCATAGTTTAGTTGAAAAGCCAGTAGAGCAAAGAGATCCTTACCCTTACTAAGAGAAGGGAATGTCAGGCAGGAGTCTAAGGATGAAGTGCTGAGATACATAAGTCGCCTTAGAGCCAGGAAAGAAGAAAGAGTGAAAGATTCCCCCATCCATCGTCAAAGAACGAAAACGAGGGAGGGAGAAAAGCTAAGAGTAAGTAAAGCAAGACTTGTTTTTGGGGAGAGCGATACAGATTTTAGATAAGTAGCCCCATTCTAATAGTATAGTGAAACAGGTAACCGAGCAGATAAGTCTTAGAAGTACCAGTGTAATGAAGTACCGGTGTCATTCCCTATATTTGGTTTGAGTATTGGAAGTGGTAGTGGCAGGATCCAAAGTTGTATTTCTGTTATGGAGGTAAGTAGCTTAAGGCCTATACTTATTAGTAAGGATTAGTAAAGGAATAAAGGGTAAACGGAACTACATAATGCAAACAATGCAATCGGTTTCGGCCGGGGAGAGATCATACCTATATTAGAATAATACCGAGGTGGGTTCTATGCTCTATACTCTAGCTGTTGCCCTTCCTTTAGATTCTTATTATCGCTATAGAGAGGTTGATTACAATCTATGTACGCGCTAATCCAATTACTTATTAATAAGAGAAAAGATACGGTGGTTACAGAATACAAGTCCAGAGGAGCAGACTAATAGGCGGGAAAGCCAGGTTCATGCCCTGTGTCTTTATTGAAAGAATGGAAAGCAGTAAAGGTAGCTTCGATCCCGTGCCTTGGTGACTAAGATAATATGCGATAAGGATGGTGTCTTTTATCAGCATTATGGGTATAGGGTTTTGCGCTACCGGTGAGTAAGATTGACTACTCGACTCGGCGAGTAAGGCTGGGCCACTACTCTGTTATTCTTATTCTTAATAGTTACAGAGTCAAAGAAGCAAGTAGAGGATCTAAGTGAAAACAAAGGAGAAAACAGGCAATCCTAAAGTATTATATCTGATTTGAATAAAGGCAGGTAAGGCTCGGATCAAGGCAAGGGCGGACTAAATCCACTAGTACAGAGGAGATAAGGGCTGAGTTCCGAGTATAAGTATTTAGTCGGGTTGAAAGCCTTGTTAGTTGGCGGGAGATTCCATTATGTAAGTGTGAAAGTAAAGCCTTGTTAGCGCTAGTTGAGTTCTCATAGCCTTAGAAGTAGTAGGCGCCAGTAAAAGCAGTCTTTTAGTCAGCGGTGTAATTACCTGCTTTGAGTTAAGGTATGAGTACCAAGTTCGGGGCTTATCATAAGTGGATGGATCCCCCTGTTTGTAGTGTGCTGGTTGTTGTTGGCATTAGTTCCAATCTAATACTCTATACTTATATTCTTGATTCCCACTTCCATTATTGTTATTACTAGTTCATTGTTATTATTATAGGCTTAATTATGAGAGGCACCAATACAGTTCTCTACCATAAGTAAAAGGACTATAGAAGCCATAGGCGAAGAGTGAAAGACGGGAAGGGAAGACTTGTAATTGATCCTAGTAGTTTGAGTCAACAAAGCCCTCAGTCATGAGAGAAGAAAAGTCAGCCGGGGCAAACTAACAGCAAGGAAAGTCAAGCTCTAAACTCGGCACTGCATAATGAGATAAAGCAATAGGAGACTTTAAGCAAGTGAAGACAGGCTCATGTAGGCATGAGTAATAGTTTGATAGCTAGGGAGGACAGACTAATGGATAAGTTAGTAAGGCGCGTACTGCTGGGTTCAATTCTGATATTTAGTGGTTCGAGCCGTGTTGTTAGTCGTTGGACTCCAAAGTGACTAGCTCAATTACATCGACCCTTGTTGTTGTCTCGTAGGGTAGTGCCCCTCTTTGTTGGCCATAAATGAAAGCATGTAGAGCACTCTGTATAGCCTAGTTAGCACCGGTTATAGCCTGTTAGGAAGTATAGCTCTATTCTCTTACTGGTATTGGTTAAAAAGATCTGTATTAGCGGCCTAGAATAAAAGACAGTAAAGAAAGTCAGGCAAGGCGGCCGGATTTGTAGGTTAATAAGAAGAGTTGTTAGGGTGCCTCTACTACGAATTAAGAATACAACGTCCGTATTATGTTAGGTACGGACCCAGACAAGGGGAGAATGAAATGAATAAAGGTCAGGCTCTTAAGCACCAGTTAAAGAATGCCGGGTAAACTCTAAAGAATTAAATCCGTAAGTACAAAGACGAGAACTCGGGAGCCTGAGCTAATCCCCACTCATTAAAGAATTTAGGGCGGTAGTGACAGACCGATAGCTTCAACCTATGCCCAGCTACCGTCAAATAAGGAACAAATATAGGAATTGAGGTAAGTATCATAAGAATGGGCTAAGTACACCCACTGCTTCAACTCGAAAGTAGGAAATCCACTCCATAAGAAGAAGAAAAGTCAGAAGTTATATAATAAGAGTAGAGAAGGGCAGGCCCATAGGTGGTAGTTAAAGGCAGTAGTTACATCCTTATCGGTGCTATAGTTTTTAGTTGGGTTCCATCTATTGTTTGAACTTTTTATTATGGTTTTTCTTAGAGGAATTCTTTCTTATTTTGTATATGAGTTTGGTATCCTTACTTATGTCATTACCAATCGTCAATAGAATAGTACAATACGGGAGCAGAGTCAAACTAAACTGGAATATTGCTTTGCGCCGAATAGAACAGTCATCTTTCTTGCTATGATTAGGAATAAAGAGTTGGAATAGGAACTTGGTCATAAGCAGGAACAATCGAATTAGCAATAAGTGGTTCTGTTCCAGTAAGAGTTTCATCCCGAGCTGCATCTGTCTTTGTTGTTATCGGGTCCGCAAATACAAATATAGTGAAAATTCCAGTTGAGTTCGGTGAAGAAGAGGATTGATTCTTCCTAGACTTAAACTTATGCTAGTATCTTTTCACTTGTAAATGAAATCTTAAGCTCTATTATGAGAAGCATTAGTGTTAGGTTGAAAGCCGGGAAAGGCAGAGCCAAATTCTTTTACAAGAATCGCAGTCAAGTTATAAGTATAAGACTTTAGGCAGGGGGCGGTAGACCGATATAAAGCAGTGGCTGGCTTAGCGGTAGGGTATATGGGCTGATAGTAGATTCTTATGCTCTTATTTAAGTCGGATAGCGAGCAGTAACAGCCTTATAGGTCATAGTGCTTTTCATTCTTTCATTCAATACCAGAGGTCGGGTTGCTTTTCGTACTATTTGAAATGACATCTCAATTCTATCTTATTATTATAGGAGATATATGAGAACGGATTCCACTGCTTATGACTGCTCGAACGGATTCCACTCCCCTTTATGAATCGACAAACTAGCAAGAACTATACTTACTGGTCTGAAACTCCAACTCGAGCAGGTAATTCATAAACGGACTTGAGAACTGGAACTGGCAGTTACCCACGAGACTACACTTTCCTTCCCACTTGCAGCACATAATCCTTAGCAGTTAGGTCAGACTCATAAGCAGTTTCATCCTTCTTTGTTGACAGAGAAGATAAATGCCGGGGGTTAAGGTTCACAGAGCGAGTAGATCCGGAAAGAATATCTTACTTTTACTGGTTTGGAAGCAGAAAGAAATCAAGTGTTGCCAAGGGAAGAAAGAGCAAAAGAGGGATTAGAAGCTGTATAAGGAGCAGTTAATGTGGAAAGGCGTGGCTCGCTATCGCTAACGGGAAATTCATTATTGGAAGTCAAAAGGAATAGCAACACTGCCGCGACACCCGAAAGCAGGAATTGTAAGAACTACTTACTTAGGCCCCGGTTAGGAACTAAAGGTTGAGCGCGAGATCAAGTCAAAGCTGGCAAGACCCAACGCATTAGTGCCCCTCTCCCCAACTTGCCAATAATTGAGTTGTAGCTATAGTTATCCTACTTATTTCTGACCTTATTTACAGTATAAAGCAGGTAATAGGCTCTCTAATAGACAACCAAGACAGTATAAGCAGGTAATAGGCTCTCTAATTACCAACCCATCTATTTTGGATAAAGCGCGGGGCACCACCTTCTTCCCTATGTTTCAGTACTCTTATATTTTGAGAAGGCTTAAAGTTAACCTGTATATTATCCTACCGCCAAGCATCTACTAATATTATATTGCTCGTCAGTCCGTGTACAACCCGTAATAATTGTTTACATAGGTATCGGAGCCGGAGTTAGATAAGCCTCATGAAGGTATCAAAGAGAAAATCGTATATCCTAGGCTAAAACAAGCAACTACTGAGGAAGGAAAGAACTCTCAGTCAGATCAGGTGTGAAAATACTCTTACTTATACTATAGGTTGACCAGTAAAGAAGCTAGTTAATCCGTTCTTGAGCCAGTAAAGGAAGCTAGTTCAAAAAGGAGTTCAAAAGGCTACAGGTCGGGTCGGTTGAAGGTGCGAGTGTTTCATCTGAGTTTGTTGACAGAGGAGAGTACTTGCTTTGAGGCGAGTCCGGTTGGAAATAAAGAAAGTACAGGCTTTGAGACGAGGTCTAGGGTCTACTATTGAACTTGCACCGAGGCAAACAAGAATATTGAATTGATTGCCTTGCGCCAACAGGGTCCGCTTGTCTTACTGGGGAGATACCATTTCGCAGAGATGAGCCAGTACTTTTGATTGATTAGAAGCCAGGGCTGGAGCTAGGCATGCTGGATCTACCAGGGGACAGCAGACAGTTTACAGTTAAGTAAGATTCAAAAGGGAGGAATGCTAGCTAGGTGGGTAAAGTTACCAATGCTTTAGTGTCATTATTATGTTAGTCCACTCGATACCCTCTGCCTTTGTTCTTGCCGAGATACCTGCTTGCCACCTATCCGGACTTACCCCATTTCGGGAACAAGCATCTGTATCTGTCTTGGCTTGGAATCTATTTAAGTGCGAGTTAAGTCTAGGTTCACACAGGACTCGTTACTAACAGCAGCTCCGGTACTTATAATATATAATAAAGAAACCTTTCACTCCATGTGCTCGGCCAAGACACGTATAATGTGGCGCGCAGGAGTTTTCCTTTGCCAACAACTCTTATAAATGGGTATTCTAGATGCGCTACCAATTAAGTACTATGGCCCAACACCCTTGTCGACCTAAGCCCGAGATACCCGATGCCCCTCTATAATAGTAAAGTAAGCGCGGGAAGGAATGTGCCCCATTAATGACCTGCCGAGCGTCAGTCATTGTCAGTGGTTTCATCTGGACCTGGACCTGGCACTGATGATTCTTTTTCTGCTTTCTCTTCTCCTCTTGGCGGAATCAATTCATCCTAGGCTCCATGAGGCGTATTCAATGAAGGAAGGAGGATTTCCCATCCAACAAACCAAGCAACGTATACAAGCGGACAGAGCCAAGCCGACAAGCAACGTAGCTATAGTGTGACAAAAGCTAGAATCAGAGGGAACTCAATAAATATGTTATTAATAAGTTATGAGCGAGTCCTTTGTTTGTAGCCAGCTCATTCTTAACTGCCCTATTGGAAGATCTCTCTTGTTTCTCAATTGACTATAGTGATTCCAAGACGATAGAGCTACTAAGAAACCTAAGCATCCAGGCAGTACTAAGCAGGGTTTCTTTTTCTTATTTATAAAGATAGAAAGTAGAGCAAGAGTCGAGGCAGAAGCACTAACGGGAGTTGCAATACAAGAGAAGATGGATGCCGATGCATGAACGATGGTTGTCCTATAATGTCCTCCATGAACGATGGTCCTACCATGAATAAGAGATGATCCACGGTTAATTACCGATAGTAGCCCTGCATAAGTGTCGAGGCTAGACTATTATTCCCCTTGTTTCATCCGTGTTTGTTGCGCGTCATGAACGGCCAAGACACTACGAACTAGTATATAAGGGTCTAGGCAGGTAATTCAACTAGTCTTTGGATGCTCTTATCTATTATATGAGAATAATAGGAAAAAGCATGTGTTAGGTTCTATGATATGAGAATAATAGGGGATTCTGTGAGGTTCTATGATATGAGAATAATGGGAATTGGCACCCTCGGTCACCGTACCCCCTCCCATATACAATAGAATCTTCGAACATACCATCGAAACTTCCTTAACCATTCATTACCATCGAAACTTCCTGATTAGAAAAAGCATGCACAATTATAGATGTCTCTATCCCGGCCCAGGTCTTCAACTTCATGCTCTTAGTAAACAAGGGCAGCTTAAAGCTGCGACGACAAGGAACTACTAAACAAGCAACTACTAATGAACAAGACACTACTAACGTGTCGCGTTAGCGAGTTAAAAGCGTTAGCGAGTTAAAACCGCGTAGGAGTTGAGTTCGTGTCGCGGCAGGGCCGCTCTATTATGGCTAGTCGAATGAGCTGGTGCTGTCTACTACCAATTAGAATCAAACAAGAGACCTAGCATGCAACACCGGTATCGATCATGCTTAACTGTTTTTGGGCATTAACCGATCATGCTTAAGTGGAACCTACCGTGCTTTATTGAAGACATCCTATGCCCCCATCCAAAAAGAAAGCAGAGAAATGCAGAAGTGACGTCCAAGCCCGTGGTCGCAATGCATTAGCAACACTGGATTTCTCTCATATATAAGTGATGAAACGAGGGGTGCCTCTATTCTCAAGTCGGATCAGATGAAGACACGGGTCAGATCAAGGGCTGCTTTAGATGGCTCAGCATATAGTAAACGAACAAGTAAGAAAGTAATAATTGAAATGGAGACATGGTCAAAGCCCGGCTATATGGGCAAAGGTTAGGAAGCTGGGTTAAGGGCTGTGCAGCTAGGGGGCCAAGACACTACTAGACAAGGAGTGAAAAGGCTAGCAGGAGTTTAAACAGGGCATCTTTCGAGCAAGTCCTATTTATCTATTAGTAGAAGTCCCATGTGTGAAGCAAGAGGTAGCCAGCTTATTTCGCTGCCCTTTCCTGGCACTGCTTCTAAATAGGATGAACCAAGAACTGGAAGTAAGTCTGTCCTTTCCGCTTCGTTGCTTGACTGTCAACTGAACTGGTTGTAGCTTGGCCTCTATTCTTTATGTCTGCTGCAATCGATTCAACTTCTTGAAACTATACTTTAAAGAAATGCAAGTTACGTTTGAATTCTAGCTTTGTCAACAATAGAGGTTATTGGCGGAGCGGGCAATCAGTGTAATCGTCCAGACAAGAAGTATTCTCCTATTAAGAAGAATCATCAGCTACAAGATGGAGCAAGCTGGGTATTGCACCCAAACTACCATAGAAGTAAAGTAAACTAACAGAGCACATTGCTAGCTTAGAATGAAAGGAAGCCTGGAAAGCTTAGTCTTGCTTAGCTATGTTTCTTGTTCGAAAGAAAAGAGTAAAAGTGCACAACATCTTTCTTATATAATAGGATAAAGTAACTAGAAACCTATTCTTTATATCCCTTTCTGTTTTTCCTTTGATTTAGCGTGTAAGACCCATGTTCTACTCGTATTCCGGCTAAGGCTAAAGAACAAACTTGAACTCTATACTTCTGGTTATAAGGGTAAAGAACTGCTGGAACTATACTAACTACGCGGTAAAGAACAGAACTGGAACTCACTCTATTTCAAGATCATGCTACAGGAGCTAAGTTATAGGAAAAGCTGCTGCTGGACTGGGCGCTAAGGAAGACCATAATCGAGGTATATTTCTTGTCTCGCTCGCCGCTCCTTGTAGTTTCATTGAAGAAGAAAGGAGGTTCGGTGCTAGTTCAGTACAATTCCATTCCGTTTCTGTTCGTTCAGAAAGTGTATGTGATGCGGCAGGAGCGGGCTTCCCTGTCAACTACACCTTGCTCCTTTAGCCCACGAACAAAGGTTCACTCTAGACGTCAAGCCAATCGATAACCTCTCTTCTCTTAGCACCCAAAGAAAGGAGACCTCACTTCACTTGATTTCCTTCCAGCTTAAAAACCGATACTTGATTCTTCCTCACCCGCGTACCTACTTACTTACCTGTGTTTGGGCACCCGAAACAAGACTCTCAACAGCCAATCTCTCTCCTATTGCTCCCGACCCGACCTCATTCATTTCACTTTCACCGAGGAAACCAGTAATTTCACTTACTTTGTCTCCGGGTAGGGTATAGGGCAGAATCCTCATATCTTATAGGCTTGGATGCGAGGTCCACAGAAGAGAAAGCAGCTAACGTATAGTCAAGGCATGAGAAAGCAGCTAATAGAGTAGTGGGAAAGGAAAGAAGAGAAGAGAAAGCAGCTAACGTATAGTGAAGTAATTCATAAGGAAAGAAGAGAAAGCAGCTAACGTATAGTCAAGCGCACAACCGGAATAGCAACACTGCCTCATAACTATAGTAGTTGCGAGTGGATTACAGCTTCTAAAGGAAAGAAGAGAAAGCAGCTACGGATAATATACAATTCTCTCAGTAAGGGAACAGTAAGGGAAATGCACCCTGAAGACTGAGAAAAGCACAGCACATATGCTTTCCATATGCCTGTTATCCTGCATGACGGACCCTATTACACTGCATGACGGACCCTATTACTGTTATCCGCATTACCTTCACCCCCACCCCGATCGGTAACATCGGAATCCCTCGTTTTCTATACCGATGCTTACCAATTCCAGAATAACTAGTTCTTTTTTGATATATAATAATGGAGTTTAGGAGTTAGGAGCGCAGGGAATAGGTGAAGCTTACCATGCTCCTTACTATATGTTAAATGCATTGATTACATATACCTTGGCCATCTTCCGTGATAGAACAAGTCCTGTCCTAGGTAAGTCAATAGAGCACCCGTCTGAGTCATGAGTAAGAAGAAAGTACTTTACTTGCTTTTAGTCTAGAGCAAATAGAATCAAAAAGGCAAATCGGTAAAGCAAACAAAAGCAGAAAGAAAGAAATTGACCTAGTCCATTTACCGCAATAGCGCATTTCAGTAGTCATTGTCGGAGTAGCGGTAAATAGAAAGTAAGTTCTTCCCCGTTCCAGAGTAGTATACAAGCGTTCAATTTCTGTCCATAGCCTCGTTCTCGAAAAACAGTAAGTGCCCCATTACATCAAAAGAGGGTAGGCCCCAATCTTAGCATGATGAGCATCTCTTCATTCTTCCCCCCATCTGCATACAAAGTATGGGTCACTGCATCCTGCATATATGAGTGGGGCAATCAGGAACCCTCCCCCTATTTTCAAGCTTACATCTCTTGTGATTGTTACCATTTGACTAGATTGCGTATAAGCACTCGATTGTAGTGATTCATTCCCCTCTAACCAATTATTTGGTTCCCAATTCTTATCCCTGGTGTAGGTTATTTTGATTCCCGCGGAAGTGCGGCACCCTCTGATAAAGGCTTGGAGAGGCCAGGCTGCATATACGGTTTGCTGGTTTCCTTTCAGAGTCTTCCACTCTTCTCCCGTCTGCTTAGGGTCCCACCAATCCACATTCTTTTTATGGTGTTCATTCGAAATGACCCCTAAGGATATAGGCCTCCAAAGAGTCTTGAAAAGCGTCATTTGTTTCCACTGAATTGGGGTTTTTTCAAGTGGTATTAGTTCCTTATTCATCTCAAGGGGCACGTTTGCAAACTCCAGTGTAGACAATATTCCTTTCACTTGCTCCCCGAAGCTTAATTGCTCGGCGTGCATATGTGCAATTAACTGTAACCCACTCTCCGTTCTTGGCTCCCGTTTCCCAAGATTTCGAGCAACTGATATTAGTGCAATTTGATTTCGACTCGTTTTTAAGAGGAAGCGATCTCCTTCCCAAATGCATGCATCGAGGTTGTATTCACTCAGTTCCCCATACATTTTTTTCGCGTAGGAGATGTCTATAGAACCATGTATCCGTGCGGTTTCTTCATTATAATCAATCATAATCTTTTTAGCATTTGCCCAAGTCACCCCCTTTTGATGTAATCTCCTTTTTATACAGCCCAAAAATGTTGCTATTAATCTTTCTTCGCATAAGCTCTCTATTCTACCACTCAAATTGAATCTAATAAAAAGATCCTGAAAGGACTCATCACACAAGAGACTAGGAGATAATTCATTGGTAATGGCGACGACGGGCACATTTCTTTTCTTTGTAAATTGACTTCCATTTGGGCAATCTAATATTAACTCCCGCCCATCTAGAATTCCGAGTAAGGTATTGGTTGAAGCTAATGTTTCTTCCCATGAAAGTTTGTCATCATCTATTGGAAAATAAAAAGGATCCAGCACCCATAAATCGTAAGAGTCATGCGCATCGGCGAAACCATCATTTTTGACATTAGCAAAATAGATATTCAAGACGCAACTCAACATTTTCAATATTAAGCTTTTTTGCGTACTAGGGAGACCATATAGGAACAGGTGCTTTGTTTTTATTGGCCTGTCAAAGATAAGGTTACAACTCAACCAGTCCAGCAAGAGGTATTTCTCCTCTAAATCATCTATTGTATATTCAGGAGGCCAGCCTTTTGACTCGAGATAAGTCTCAATTCGGCTCTGTAAGTTGGTAGGAGAATAATCAAATACGGGGGGTGCTGTGTTGGCAGAGGAAGAACTATGTAAGTTAGGAGATTCCAGGGAGGAGGAAGAACTATGTAAGTTAGGAGATTCCAGGGAAGAGCTATGTAAGTCAGGAGACGCGTAAGCCTCATACGCGGTATCAGAAACCTTGGATAGAGACCCATCATCTAAGTTCTTTAGAGTTGGTGGAATTAGATCTTTAACCCTCATAGGACTCCTTCTATGCTGGGCTTGCGCTTGAACGATATCTCGAATGT
>JAIWVJ010000042.1:0-72297 GCA_024322285.1 Musa beccarii
ACGTAATAGCAACTGCCGCGTCACGAGTTCACTGACGCGACACATTAGTAGTGTCTTGTCTAGTAGTTACTTGGCCCTACGCGGAACATTATACGTTCCTTGTCGTCTTGTCTGTCGTCTTGTCTGCTTGTCGGCTTGTCGACTTGTCTAGTAGTGTCTTGGCCCCTTATTCGTATGATAGAAAGAAGTAAACAAACAAGCATCCTATATTCTGCCTACGAAGGCTAAGGCCGAGCGGATTCTATTTGACTCCTAACACCAATAACTGAAGGAAGCAGCAGAAACTCTCTCTACTGACTCGGGAAAGTAAATAACTTCCCTCTATCATAGACCGACATCAACAACAGAACAAGTATACTTGATTCTTACTGCTGAAGATCCCGATCTAGCTCCATCTTTTGATAAAGCTTAAGATTCTGCTCTTGCGGGACAATCAGTATCATTCAAATAATGCGTTTAGAGCACTGCGGTATAGGTCATTTTGGTACTATATTGGAAATAGGTAAATCTTTGTAGTACAAGAATTCCCTTTCGAGGTCACATCTTCCAAAATCTTACTTTCAATCTCTTATCTTTCTTCTCATACTGATACTGCAGATTCATTCTCGGTGAAGGCAAGCAAGAAGGCTCCATTCGAATCGACAACAAAGACAGATTAAGCCTCTGTTCCATCAGCTGTTAGACGTTATCGTTCTGAAAGTTGAGTTCGAGCAAGACGTCATGGAGAGATAGGTGTTTCTGAAGCTAATGCAGTTATAGTTTTTTCCATCCCTATAGGTAGGAAGAGCGCAAAGAAGAGGATCAGTGTCTTATACGGAATTCAGATCAGGTAAGTACGGTTCTTGGCTTGATGTATACGATAGAGGTTCGGTGCGCCTTTGTTTAAGAGTGCTTTTCTTTTGAGTGTAGGGCGCAGTAGTGTCCCGTCATGGAGTATAGAATTCTTGAATATTGACCGGGGAAGACTAGACAAAGTGGTTTTCAGTATCAGTGAGCTGCCCTGCGCAATAAAGAGGAAATTCCAATTAATGAGTTCTAGTTTCAGAAGCTGTTCAAGAAGAAGCAAATTCACTTAAAGGAGAGGATAGGTCGGCAACGGAATTAGGACTCGCTCATATCAAGTTTTTCTCGTATTCAATACGAGGTCGGCAAACAAAGCTGTGTGCGTCTTTACTTCCATCTATACTGGGCTCGATAAGAGATATATTAAACAATGAGATGATTCACTGAAAGTATTGTTTCTTGGAGTGCTCGCTTCTGTATAGATAGGTTCTTGTGTTGAAATAGAGGGAAGCTACGTATAAAGAGATCCATACCAGGTGCAAGATAAGGTATATATGAAAATGATGCACTGAAAGTATAGGTCGGGTCGATAACACCATCTGTTCTGTCTGCTTGTCGACTTGGCCTGTTGGTAACTTCACTCTTTGTCCTGCTTACTTTATTTGTAGTAACGTTCGAGCGGAAGCATGAGCTGGAAAGTATACTAGCGGTTCATAAAGTATAGTTCAAGTTGAAACAAAAGAAGATAATACCGGCGTTAAAGCTCTCTAGGGTGTTGGCGGGAAGGAAAGAAAAGAGTATCAAAGCTCCAAACCAAGCATATACTCAATGAAGTACAAAACTATAGGCACCCTCCACCCTTTCCTTATGGGTTTCATTTCCATAGAGTTTTCCAGTACCCTAGCTACTGAAGTATTGGTAATATCAAAGCCCTATCGAATGCCCTTAGTGTTGCAAGTGGGAAGTCTACATCGACTCGATAAGATGCTTGATCCGGAAAGAAATCCTACGTATCAACAATAAAAAAAGAGGTTTCTACAAGCGGAGGAACAAGAACAAGATCAGTTGTCGGTTCCTCACTTAAAGAATCCAAAAGGGTAGGAATATACTGGCGTAGCTGTTAAAGAAAGAGAATCATCTACTTTCTAAGGTGAAGTGGAGAAGCGTTGACTCGGCCCAATAAACAAGTCCATAAGAATCAAAGTCGACAATATCAGGATATGAAGAAAGAAAGTAGACTCGAGCAGTATCATCATCAGCAGCGGCCAGCTATAAAGCAGCCCTTTACGCGTCAGTCCGGAAAGGTTTACAGCCACACCTCAATAAGATTCATAAGAAAGTGAATCAGTGTCAAAGTCAAGTAGAAATTATTATGTGAAAGTGGAATCCTACGAAGAAGAAGGAACAGGGTATAAACGATTTTCTATGTCAGGTACTCGAAGGAAAGTCATAATAGAATTCATCAAGTATAGAGTCAGGTTCCTCTGAAAGTCTATAGCTAACACCACTATTTAGTTCGGAGTGTTTACGTGAGTTCTTTCACTCATATGGGCAGCCTCCCGCTAGACTAGATTCTCTTATTGCCTTGCTTCGCGTTTGCTTGTTGAAAAGAAAATGGTGTGCACGCATCATGTAAGAGATAAACAAAACATAGCTGACTCTTTAACTCCAAAGCTTACTAATACAAGAGGGTGAGCTCCATTAGCGCAAAAGTGACACAATCTTTGATTAGCCCATTTATATAAAAGAAGAAAAGAAAACTCCCTTCCCCAAAGCAGCCCGGCCTTATAGTCATTCGATAACATCACTCCAAAGCTTAGTAGCATCATAGTGGTTTCTACGAACTAAACAGGCTGGCTTGGCTTGTTTCAAATCATTTAGCATAGCATAGCATATAGTTTCTAGAAAGAAGTAAACACACTCAAACATTTCATCTATCGAACGCAGAAGTTGCTTGGCGGACTCGCTCATAGCTCATTATAACATATAAATGGAGTTCCTTACTTTCATTGCAGCGCCTAAGCTTGTTTCATTTTTCTCCCTTCCGAGACACTTAACTGCTTGCTTCTTATCTGGCTCTTGAAACAAAAACATCAATTGATTCATTCTCTGAGATCAATCCTCTTATAAAGAAAGACAACACACTGTTTTGCTTTAATCATGGAATTTGGTTTACCTAGAATAGGAGTAGCGCAAATAATCATTTAGTTTAAATAGAATTGAGCATATGATGAGTAAACAACCTGCTTCAAGCTATTAGCCCACGTAGCGCTTTAGCAGTGTGGTCTTTCTTAAGTTAAGTCTCGTCTCTTGGCTCAAGTAAGGTCAGCAGAGATTCAATGAAATGCAACAAGTAAATAATCAAGGGCAGGGCAGAAGGAAAAGCCCATAGCAAACACGCTTACTGGAGTCTCGGGGTGCCTATCCTCCGCCGCAACAAGCAACCGCGAAAGAACAAATAAGATTCATATAAGTATTAGGAACTGAGCGCAGGTCCCTGTTATTAAGCAAAACACCATTAGAAGAGCCTTTTCTTTAGGGTGGGGGGTAACATAGGTGAGTATACTCGAGTGTCTCTTGAAGTACTTCTTCAGCGTCCAGCAGCCCTTAACTTTAACATTGCTTAAACAAATGGGGTTTACTGTCTTCACCGAGTCAAGTTGGGGTGTGGTCGGCATCGGTCAAAGGAGTTGTTACGAGTTCTTACAGTTCCAGTTTTCAGGAGCCCAGAAAGTAGTTATTACGAGTCATAAACAAGTCGTCCTTCTTTCGGGCAACGAGAGAGGATATAGAGAGATAATTCATATAATGAAGTAATAATTGAGTGCACGTCAACAGATTGTTCCGCTCTAGCTCTCAGTAATGATGACCAAGAATTGCCTGATCTGATTGACCTCTTCCTCTCGTTGGTAACTCAACTCAATTATTGTCTGTGCTTTGATTATAGGGTTCTAAAGCGCCCAGCCCAGCTGTGAAGTTACGAGAAGAATAACAAGCTGTTTCAAGAGCAGATGATAAAGCTGTACAGTCGAAAAGTAAGCAGTAATAGGTGGAGCAGACAGAGCCCATAGTTGATTCAAAGTGAGGCAAGCATAAAGGTTGATGATTGGCTCGACAGTATTGGAGAGGAAAGTCAGGGCAGTGAAGAATGAGCTGGCCACCAACCAAAACTCCAGGTAGCAGGTGTCGGCTAGCTAGTTTCGGTAAGAGAAAGGCGTCTTCAGATCTTTTATTGCATAGGTAGTGAATTGTCTTCCGACCCCTCATTCCAAATAAGTGTAGCCACTAATTGGAGCTACCTTAAGGCAGCGCGATCCCTATGGCTTTGAGGGTTAGGGACGAGCTTCATACCTTGACTGTCCTTTGAAGAAGGAAGATACACTCACCTGTACGTGATGCCCCTTACACATCGCGGTAAGGAGGATCTGGCTAAACCTCTCGAAAAAGTGTCCAAGGCAAAGGTCGTCTAAAGCTAAAGCATTCTCCTAGCGACCTCAACTTGATTTCCGGCTAACAACAACATGACTATTGATTTGATCGGCCCTACTTTCACCAAACATCGCTTCCAATCCATTTCGATAAGCTAATCTACTTTCTATATTATTCCCCCTCTGCATCGATGGGTTTTCTACTCGAGATGGGAAGTGTTTTTTAGAGAGAGGAGAGAATTCCCAGACGGAATGAAAAGGGGGTAGCTGAACCGGTGGCTTCCGAAGCGAAGCGTGTTGGCAAGACGTGCGATCTATTTGCAGCACGGGCATAGTGGAATTCTCCTTGTTTGTTGGGAATCTCAGTCGCGAAGTATAAGGTGGAATATTGGATCCTGAATGATGAGGAGAAGCAGCCAAGCCAATATAGTAAGCTGAATGATGAAGAGAAGCGAGTAAGCAATCCGAAGAAAAGAAGAGAGTCGATCGCTCTAACCGAAGATGATCGAGTAAGCAATGTGCACTAAGGCGGAACAAAGTGCTTTTCCTTTCATTTCTTTTCTCGCGTCAACGTGAACCACTTCTTTGGGGGTAAGCAAGGCCTTAGTCTTCTCCGCTAAGTGCTTTCGCTTCTGTTCATGCCTTTGATTAGGCCCACCCGGCTCGAAGTCCGTTGACCTAGAAATTCTATGCCGTGCACTATTGCCATATCCTGGCTACCCGGGCCATCACCTAGTACCGAGGGTTGAAAGCAGGCTGTAAAAACGGATAACTAGTTTAAGAAAGAAAGCTTAGTGCAGCGCCAAGAGCCTCGCTAGTTGAGCTAGAAAGAAGCCCGGCGCTAAAGAAGCAGATAAGGAATAAGTGGATTTAGTTAAAGAGTTAGAACTCCCTAACAGAGCTCAATCTTATTTTCGATTCGACGAAATGAACCATTAGCCTTCTCGCCCCTTGTTCTTGAATCTAGTGATTTCTCTTTAACAAATCTGGGTTGGATTAATTGGATAGGCATTCGGGGACTTGATTCATAATTTGCAAGAGCTCCTCAGTAAGAAATTCAGGGTGAGCGCACACAGCACAACTCCCCTTTTTGCTCATTTATTACTAGGCTGTATATTCATTGAAAGGCAAAGCTAGACCATGCATGATTGTTTGGGTAAAGAACCAGCACCGACTATACACTAATCGCCCTATACTTGCTACGCCCTGCTTCGCTACTGAGATCGCGCCACCAACCCACCTTGTTTGGTCTTGCTCTCACTTTTGAGGTTTCGAAACATGGAGCGCTTATAGACGTTATGCGCTTTCCCGCTCGACTCGCACATCTCGATTGACGTCCTATTTCTTTTACCCCGGCTGGCTCGAACTACTTTTGGATTCCCTGTGCCCCTACTTTCGAAGCACTTTTGGATTCCCTGTATTCCTACTAACTTAATAAGTCGTTTACTGATTTCAAGGCACACAAGGAAGCTGATCTACCTGCACGTCCAAAAGGCACCAAGATCAAAAGATGCGTCATCGAGACCAGAAGGCACCCGAGGGAACGACTATTCAAGACCACGCAGACCGACCTTTTGTTAGAGAAGAAGAGAGAGGCACTAAACGCTAGTTACTAGTATCCCGACTGCAGCAACCTCTGATCAATCCGGGAAAGCGTCGCGCTGCCCCTAGGGTTGGTGCGTGCTACACAGACAAGGAAGTTTACCGTAGCGAGTCGGCTAGCCCGCACAGCTCCAAGCAAGTGGATAACTAACGAGATATATTGTCCGAACCCAGTTACCAGCCTTGTCCGTTTTATGGTAGAGTGGTATACCAAGAACGAAACCAATCTCAAATGGTGAAGTGCCCGTGTTGATCTTCGCATTGTCCCTAACTGGCATTCCTTCCTTTCGGCTTAGCTTCCCCCAGTTCCAATGGTTTACCCGGAGGAGAGATGATTGGTTACTGGTCTGGGTTTGTTCTGATCCTGGTCAGGGGAGAGGGCCAAAGAGACAGATAGAGAAGTTGAGGGTTTCGGGTTAAACTCCAAGTCTTCAGCTGGGCGAGGAGCTGGTGCACTCTTGGTCTAAATTCCAAATTGTTGAGAAAGTAATAATCTTTCACATTGAACATAATAGTAATATAGGGCAACTGGAATAATTCAAGAAGAGAATGTTTGATTGGAATAATTATACCTGCTGATCTTTCTCCATATGAGGGTTCTCCTAAACAAAGTGTAACTTGCATCGTTTTTATGGTAATGATGACACTTCCATACAAGCTTTCGGATCTGTGTATGACCATAAGAATAATGTGATTGCAACAAAATGATTGAGTTATTATGCTTATCCATTTCAAAGCAATTAATGGAAATTCCCCTTGCTGATCAAGGAAACAACCGGACACAGGACAAAGTGAAAAGCCGAGTGCTTTCTTCGTCGGCATTGTTTAATTCATAGTCATCCATAATAAGAAGTAGGCTTCAATCTCCTTATAGTTGTCTGACTTACACCGGGCAAAGATTCTTGATTGGGGATCTATGTTAGAAAGTAAAAGTAGAAGCTCAAATGCAAACTCATGTTATTTTCTTCGAGCGAATACGACCAGACAGAGGATTTCCTTTGTCATTATGGGCTACAATGGAACAGAAAGGTCTCGCTCGATGCTTTTCCTTTGTGTATTCTGCTATATGGATGCTGCTTCCCATAAGTAAGTACTGTGAATCCATCTCAAAGCGGCTATGGCGGGCAGATGGTGTTTTATTGAAACCTGGATCCATCTTGTTAAACAAAGAAAAAGTCCTAGTAATGGTGCTAAGGGAAGTCTATTAATTCTTACCTGCCCTTGGCCTCTTGCCGTTGAGGGAATCCGTGTTAGTAGTTGAATCTTACAGTGCCCATACTATTGGGAGTTTCATATTATGTAGTTACTTGTCTGCTTGTTTAGCCCAACTCTCTGCCGCGCCACTGCTGACGCGCCACCCGCCCCGACTGACGCGACACGAGAACTCCTACGCTACACATTAGTAGTTCCTTGTCGTCTTGTCTGTCCCTACCGCGCAACATTAGCAGTTGCTTGGTTAGCCAACTAACTCCTACGCGCTACATTAGTTTCTCTGCCGCTCTTATAACTCCTAACGCACCACATTATACGTGGCTTGTTTAGTAGTTCCTTGTCTGTCGACTTGTCTAGTAGTGTCTTGGCCCTTCCTGCTTCGTCTTGCCCGACAAACACCGTAGGCTCAACGAAAGCCTTTCACTCTGGGCTCAGGGCTGGCACAACCCTAGAGATCGAATACCTTACTGCCCACGTAACTCCCGAAATCCTTACTTGAACTTGCAGCTCCCCTACGCGCCGAGTAAAACACGGAACAGAATGAATTTGATCTTTCACAGATGCTATATAACATATGAAGGAATAGAACAGTCGAATTCGAATATGGAGCCGGGAACTCTACTTTCATAACTCGTTAAGACAACAGGACTTGCTCTAGCAGCTGTTAGCCTTTGATACGGACTTGCTCTAGCAGCTGTTAGCCCTGGATACTTAACTCGCATTGAAATGATCTTTTCTTTAAAGGATTCAACTGGAACAGCTCCTTCTGATGATCAAGCTTATGAGTCTTTACTGCTCGAACAACTTCCACTGCTCCTAATTTCTAGCTTAAGTTAGGCTTTAACCTGATTCACTGAACTGAACCGCTTTCACTCTGGCTCCTGACTCCTTACTTTCACATCGGAAAACAGCCAACACCAAGTAGTTTCGTGGAATTCCAGAAGCACTAGGTATATTAGCCATTCGAGTTCCAGAAAAACAAGTTTGTTTAATTGATTTGAAAGCGCTCCGACCATTCTTTTTCTTTAGAGTCAAGGGAGCAAGCAAGTGAGTTTTAGAGTTCTAGACAATAGCGTCAGTGAGTGAGCCCCTTAATGTTAGGAGTAGTTTGGAAGCAATGCTCTGTTTGTTTACTTCATAAAGTCAGTTACATTATGAAATTCCGTATTGATTGACTTGCCTTAATCGCCCAACTGTTGAACAGCGCCAGAACAAGTAATGGCTGGTGCAGCTCCCGAAACAGCATTCTTAATTCAAGAGACGAGACTAGAGCGCGCATGTAATAGAATTGATTATAGAATGGATTTAGGAATTTGAGCAATCAAACATTCAAATCAGCAGTTGAGTCCTCAGTAAGGGATGTAGGCTTGTTTACTCATCCTGTTTTCGGCCCACGTAGCTCCCTCAAACATAGGACTTGTTCTGGACTGGACGGTTGGGTTTATAGTTAAGTCGGTTCAAAGGTAAGATGTACTTACAGTTTAAGCGCTAAGTTAAGATTGTCTTTCTGTTCGCCCAGTTCTACTTTAATCATACTTTATAGAAAGAAGCCTATAAGAAGCATCATCAAGGTATGAAGCGGAAGAAGGATCCGCTGAAGCAAGATCAACTGTAAATTCCGTATTTCCTTTTCCTGGTTTAGTTTACTCACCCCATTAAGTTGAAGTGGCTAAAGTGAGCTCCTCCATTCCATAATTGTCTTCTGAAAAGGCAAGGAATCCACCATATTATGACATTTAGATACTCGGCGCTGCGCTCAAAAGATTCAATCAATTCTGCTTTTCCTGCTCTGCTTGTTATCGGAGATCAAATCAGATATGCCCCCCCGCAAAAGAGAGTCAATTTGAAATGTTGGCAATGCGAGTTGACTCGGTGCTCAAAAGAGGGTTGCCGAAACCAGTCCTTGTTGAATGTAGGTACACCTGTGATAGATTGGAGTAACAAATGAGATAGGTAGCTTACTTGAAAACGGAGTTATTGACAATTGATTGATACCTTACAGGCGACTTTCTACTTTACTTTGGGCTTGATATGAGCAAGTATTGTAGTAGAGCGAAGAACGCATAGAATTGAGGTTAACAGGCTATAAACGACCATAATTGCCTTATTGAAAGCCTTAACCTTTATGTGGTCCAAGTCGCATATGATAGATAGTGGTCCAAGTCATCACCGATGTAGCTCGGTTTAGTAGAGTGGGGTTCCCTAATGGAGGCCCTTGTTTGTTCTCCTGACTTTATAAGCCATTACAAATTAAGCTGTAGGCAGACGTTGGCACTTAAAGGACAGAGAGGCATAGTTACTCTAAACTCACTACTTGAAGAAGGCGAAACAAACTTCATTACTTTCAAAGCCGTTGCGCTTCACAAGTATATAATGATTTTGCCCTTGCGCGAATATAAGTATGAAACGGCGAAAGTGAGCTTACTGACTGAAAAGCTGGTTAGGTGTTTTCCTTTTAGGTACCTTTGAGCTCTAGCGGGTTTGTAAAGAAAAGTTCCATAATAAGTGCTTTACTGGTACCTAACAGCTCTTCAAATACATTTGTTGCCTATTTGACTATACTTTTGCTCTGGAAGCTTCCTAACGCATCCTTGTTCAATAAGCGAAGTGCTCACGCGATAATCTCATTTCGTTGCGCTAACGACTGGAGCTAGAAGTCTCAAGAGTGTTTTCGGGGCCTATCTTACTTTAGTCATATATAGAGTTAGGCTGCCGATATGCAATTGGTTAGAATAAACAGTGAGTCAGCAGAAAAAGCAAAGAGAATAGAATAAACAGACAGTGCAGAAGAAAGACGAGTTTAGAGAACGAAGGTCTTTCGAAAGAGAAGGTGCTTGTTGTGTATAGTAGTTGAGTTCCAGCAGTTTAGTGGAGTGGATTTGATGTTTCCTTATTATAGGTTTTTGTTTCCTTAGTATAGCCTTAATTATAGGCTTTTGTTCCCTTAGTAGAGTTGGAGTTTTCTTACGAGATGTGGCAGATATTGGCAACTATCTACTTGGAAGCGGTCCTACTACAGTTGTTGTGTTTCTTGGCTAGACTTACTTGCCCCAGGTTCACTCTTTGACTCCTGGGATTGTAGTTGTGCGTTAGTGTCTTGGCGAGTTTAGAGTGGTTGCGCGGAGGAGCTTATTGCCAGGTATTATAGAAGTAAAAGAAGGTTACCAACCCACCCGCTCGCTACGGAAGATTTCTAAGGTATACACTATAAATGAATGAAATAACAGGTACGTACTTTCTCTAGCGCATAGAAACAAGTCATAGAAAATACAAGCCTCTTAGAATAGGTACTAAATCTCTGGAGAATAACCAGTTGTAACTTCTATTACGGTTGGCGATGCATAAAGTCGAGTTCAGGGATATCCGTTTCCCTAACGTGAGAGGTGCTAACGCTTAGCGAGTTTTCTTCCTGTCTTCAGCTTATGCAAGGGTAAAGAGGTTAGTTCGAGGCAGAATCAATTCCTTCTAAAGCAGTTAATGTAGAAAAACGAAAGCGGTAAGCAGGACAATAAACAAGCTTAGGAATAAGGGAGAAGAGTTTTGAGTATGGATGTCGGTAATCTGAGTCAGTCCTTTTTTCTGCATTAGGAATTGCAAATTCCAATTCGAGTGCAATTCTGGAATTCTATAACATGCACAAGAGAGAGAGATAGAATATTGAAATTGATTTCAGCGCTCGATAAGAATGAGGGTATAGCTTCGGCCCAACAAGAACAAGTCGTGCTAATGCTTACTTCTGGGGGTAAAGCGATAACGGAGTTACTGCAGCAGAATAGCCTGATTCTTATTGCCTTTAACAACCTTGATTATTGCCTTATGAAGTTCAGCGCACTTCAGTATAGGAGTTATGCTCTCAAATTCCATAAGAGTCGTTTCCCAGGTCAACAACAAGGAAAGTCAAGTCTGGAGAAGAACAAAAAGATGGTACAGGCTTTGTGTGTACCGAAGTATCATATCTTTCCGCCCTTAAGTTCAAATGGGTCCAGTATAAAGTCACGTTTGAGCTGGAAGAGCAGGTGGGGAAGAGAAAGTATTAGCAGCGGTATCTTTACTTCATTCTATAACAGGTGTTCGAGAAGATAGATATTATCAAATCATTTACTTAAAGTATAGGATAGGGAAATAAGGAAGATCAGATGCCGAAGAAGGAAATCCAGTGTTTTTTTACTGAGGGTAAGATGAAAGAAAATGAGTATTGGTTTACAGCCCCAACAAGTCAAAGTAGTAGTCGTCCTGTGTTTGTCACCTGTCTTCATTACGGCAGTAACTGAGTAACCGATCCGGTAGTACTCTGATAGAATCAGAATCATGAGTCAGCTCTGATAGAATAAGGTCCAACTTCTGTGCTCTTTCTCTAAAGTAACTAACTGCCCTGCCAAGCCCCAAAACTCATAACTGGGTTTGCGAGGTCTTTTGATCTTGCCTTGAGTATTGGAATGCTGTCATTAGGGCAAACAAGGCAATCGCTTCGGCCTAAACGAGATAACCAAACCATTTCTTAGCTAATGATCGTGCTACTGAAAAGCAGAAAAAAGAGTTTCAATCCCTACCGAGGCTCTCGCTAAAGCAATTGTTGCTTTTCCTTTACCTGTTACTTTAGCACTTTTCTACAATCCACTCTGGATTCGATTCGTTTCACTTCGAGTAAAAAGCTCTAGTCGCTATGATCTTTCTATAAGTGGATGCTGGGAATCTTACAAGTCTAATGCGAGCCTCCCTTTCCCTGACTTCAAACGCTTAGTAAGCACAGAGAAGATTACATCTAATCCCCTTAACTTTAGGCAGACATCTGATCAAGAATAAGAAAGAATTCCAATTTCATAACTTCGCTTCTAAGAAGGAGTGACAGCCCGGCCAAGTCTGATGGTTAACTCGACTTCTGCAAATTGAAGCGAAAAAGATGGACTCTCCTTCTATCAATTCCTTGACTCAAAAGACAGACGGAGAAGGATAGATTGAAGGTGGTTTCAACTTACCTGACCCAGCTCTTTCTCGCGATATCTATTCCGCTATTTTCTCTACATAATGATTGGATTTGTCCTTTAAGTCGAGTTACTTCATACCGTAAACACTAATTAGAGTTATTCAAATCACCTGCTTTTCAATGCTGTAGTTGCTTGAAGGAAGAGCCTTCACTTACCTCTTTTCTGCATATGAGGCCTCGTGGTTCCTATTCAAAGCATCGAGCTTGGTCACGAGCCTCTTTTCCTTATCCATAAAAGGTCTTAGGCAAAAAGGTGTCTTTTCTGTTTTTTGCATCTCGGATGCTTGGGAGTCTCCTTCTCGGCTGATTGTAAGCCCTTATAGAGATTCCTAGACTAGCTGCTGTTCCCGCAAAAAAGAAGTGCAAACCATCCCCCTTCCCTCACTGCTCCCTCTCTCATGGCATTCTATTCCTATTCATTGCATTTTGCGTTTTCCCGTGCAACAACACTGCCGCTCGAGATTAGGTGAACGCAGCTGCCTTCTTTT
This sequence comes from Musa beccarii, assembly GCA_024322285.1. Classification (NCBI taxonomy): domain Eukaryota; kingdom Viridiplantae; phylum Streptophyta; class Magnoliopsida; order Zingiberales; family Musaceae; genus Musa; species Musa beccarii. The sequence continues at coordinate 12,498 of JAIWVJ010000042.1, forward strand.
CACTCGCTAACGCTAGAAACAGGACTTGGTAATAACTCGTTTGCTGCGTACCCGGCTGTAGATCTTTATTATGATTGATCTTCATTCTTCTCTATGAATTCTTATTGCCGACCTCAGATAGGGTAATGCGCTAGCAATGTTGTATTAGGGCAGCTTTAGATGGCTCCCTTTCCTCACTTATGAACAGGAAAAGAACCACTAGAATTCTCTCTTATCCGGACTAACTCACTACCGCGCACCTCTCGCTACTCTTGCAACAGCCAAGACGACAAGCAATGAATACAGGCTGCAGGGATCCCTCCTTAAATTCAATTCCAAATCATTCCACTATTAGAACACAACGCAGGATACCTAACTACTCTACTGCTAGACTACTTTAAGGGGCTTGACCTGGACTTTAGCCTTAACCCGACTTTCTCACTGGAACTTGACCAGGACCGGATTGATAGTTAGAATCCTTTCAGCCTCTACTTTACTTTCTTGATTTCCTTCCCGAATTATGTATTAGGCCTTATCCTTTCTTGTTGAATCAGTTCTAGAATACCGGGTACCTTCTCCAACCCTCGCTACCAATTGCACCGAGGAAACCCTCTTCTTTCTATGTGTTTGGGGGAAGCCTGTATTGTCCTGTGTTCGCTGACGCGTCAGTAGTGTTCGGGTTGCACGTCAGGTAGATGTTCGTGTCTAGGCAGTAATAAATCGGGATGCTAAGGAGAAATCTAAGCTATTGTTCCCGAGCACATAGCAAGTAGGCAAGCAGCAGCGAGTTAAAAGCGTCAGTTCTATAGTTATGCGGCAGGAGCGGGCTTGGGTAATCTAGTTCCATTCTTTTAGTAGTACTGCTCAGCGGAATAAGCTTTAAGTGCAGTAGCGAAAGTCCCTGTTCCGAGTTGGGTTCGCCTAGCTTGTCATTAGCCAACCCTTTCTCTTGTTCCATTATTATAGGAGTTGTTTCTTTTGTCTGTAGCACTGGGTTCAGTCTGTCTGCGCTCTCAACTAATAAGGAATTGATCCTATAGGGCTTAGCATCTAGCGCACTGGAAAGTCAAAGTGATGTAAATATCCATATGATAATGAGAAAAGGAATAGACCTTTTGAGTATCTTTAGCAAAAAGAACTAATTGATATTCTATAAATGAAACTGAATCAATACTGGAAATACTGTATATTAGAATGAATGTTATTACCAAATGTTATTACCAAATGTTAACTGCCCGGGGGTTCAATACAGAATGGAAGGCGTGAGTCCAAGAATCATAGGTGAAATACGGGATGAGAGCAAGCGGTGGTAGCCTAACCTCAAGTCCAAGATCCAATTCATTAGATGAAGAATTGGAGTATGACCAGCAAGAGTGCCGGGCAATAGTGTTAGTTTCAAGTAAAGGAAGCAAGCCTGAGTTCCTAATTCAGTAGCTTGTATTAAGGTCTCCTTCCGAGCTCAGGTCTTATTCGTAGGAGCGCTATTCCGACTACTCATTGGTTTCATCCAAGTGTGGAGTGCGACACCACCGACTTAAAGCGAGTAAGGGCAGACTGGCTAATCACCATCAATGCCAGCTTCAGAGTAAGTAGTGGATTCCCTTTGGGGTGTTTTCATCCTTTCCAATACATATAGTAGATGTCAAGAATAACAGAACAGGGTCGAGTTCATTGCTACCCATGCTATTGATACAAAGTATGCTATTGATATATAGTAGGGTGGGTTGTGTGCCAGTAATAGCACTTGTATTTATTGTTGCGTTATTACTACGTGCTGTCTTCGGCGTCAGTCTGGGAACAAGGCGATATCATTATCATAGTCAGAGATATAACTAGAGGAATGAACATGTGGTGCGGGAAGGGCCAAGACGACAAGGAACTACTAGACAAGTAACGTATAATGTGTAGCGTAGGAGTTCTCGTGTCGCGGCAGTGTTGCTATTCCGGTGTAGCGTCAGTCGTGGAGCGTCAGTAGTTCCTCGTGTCGCGGCAGGGCCGCTCTTCAGTTAACTCAGGACTGTAACACTTCAGACCCTTTTTAAAATAAATACATGTTGGTACCGGAGCTATAGCGGTGCTAGGCAATTCTATTCTTCTAGTTAAATAGCCTTGTTTTTTATTCTATATGTTGGTTGGTGTATAGCTAGATTCAATTCCGCAAGCAATAGATTCCATTCTAAAAGCAAGAGTAAGGGTGAACGGGAAAGAAGATCTTGATTTGCAATAGGGCACAAAGATATTAGGCGAAAATGCCCTATAAGAGCCGGGCTCGCGTAAGCGCAACATGTTTAGATTAGAAAAGTAGACGGAAGGAAACATGCTTAGGCAGAAGAACAACCCGCGGAACATGCCAAGTAAGCGTTAGCGTAACGGCGAGGAAAACAGTCCAAATCCATATTACTGCATGCTCGATATAAAATAGATAGGAATGAATTGCACTAGCGGAGAGAAAGTCAATACGAAATTGCACTTATGCGCATGCTCCATATAAATAGGAAGTCACTTTAGCCTAGTCAAGAGAAATAGGAAGGAACTTGTTGGTGGCTTTCACACCAGATGGAGAGCTATGAGTCACAGAATGAATTGAACAACTTCCGTAAGCGCACTAAGACTTTATGGCTTTCTTCAAAGCTTATTCCTCTGATTCAATAATTACTATTTTGATACAAGACACAGCTCCTTCCTTCTTTGGACCAACCAACCTATGACTGAAGAGTAGAATAGTTGAGATTTCTTTTGAACATAGACCGGGAGAAAGGGTTTAGATAGCAATCCACTTTCCCTCCCCGGCTGGAGAGCCCCCAGGACAGGACAAGGGCGGTAAACCATCGACTCTCGCTATGCATATTGATCAATCGATCGGAGCGTCCTGCCAGTTCGCTAAGTAGACTCACTATACCAAGGGGCAACAAAGGCTGGTTCCTACGAAAAACGAGGCTTATCATCCCATCTAGGAGTATGAGAGAGTCCTCTCTCTGCCTTAATGTTTGAAGTATGAGTAAAGCTCTCCTAGTTTCTACTAGACTACTAAGCGTATCTGAACTATAGGGCGTCGTTAGCTGGCTGTTTTTCTTTGATGCTAAAAGACCTGAGTTTGCTGGGATAAGGTGGTTATCTCTCTGCCTGCTCCATGCTGTATAGCCTAAGGATGATGAGCTGGTTTAATGCTATCATACATTAGATCTTCCCAGTCATTTCGGTAGATTCTGTAGTGGGAGGTCTAGAAGTAAGGGAGGGGGCGCGCAGGTGTAAAGTTGCTAATTTCTAACCTTATTGTAGCATCCTTTTTTCTAGGTAGGGGTGAGTTTCTCTAAGTTTAAAGAACTCTGCCAGAACTCCTAATATTCAAATAAACAAAAGAAAAGCTTAGAGCGACACCATATATATAAGTAAGTAATATTTCTAATAAACCATATTCATTAATTCAGTAAAGGAAACACCCTTATTTGGAATATAGCTAGCAATTGAGATATCTTCTTTCAAACACTTTATCATAGAATATTGAACGATTAAGATCGCCCCCTTTCTAGCAATTGAGTCCGCGCATTAATTAGAAGGGCAGAGGTTCGGATTGCCATATGAATTCCTCTTAATGTAAACAGTGAGTTTCGCAGGGCTATGGGTTGTTACTAGATTCATTAGTAACGATTAGCTATCAAATATTCTCTTTTGCACTCACATGAAACAAGCAAGTTAGTGTCCAACAAGCAACCCCGGGAACTCTATTAGCGCATAGATTCAGCTCGCTAACGCAAGTTATATCATCAGCGTTAGGTTAGTCCAGTGAGTTCTGGTTTTCGGCTAACGTGAGTTCTTCTGATTTTGTAGTTCACATATGAAGTAAGTCATTTTACATTACACTGTCTGCTTAGACTAGCCTCACCATAAGTAAGAGTCCAAAAAGAGAATAGATAGAATGGTGAAAAGAATCAAATGAAAACGGCGAGGGGTCATGGAAGGCAAAATCACGATCGATTCCTTTTTCAAAGCCTGCTGCAGCTGCACGGGCCCTTCCCGCATGCCACAAATGCCCCACAAAAAAGAAGAATCCTAGAACAAAATGGGAGGTCGACAACCAACTTCTAGGAGAGACATAATTGACTGCATTGATCTCGGTAGCTACGCCGCCCACGGAATTTAAAGAACCTAAAGGAGCATGAGTCATATATTCTGCCGAACGTCGTTCTTGCCAAGGTTGTATGTCTTTTTTCAGCCTACTCAAGTCCAAACCATTGGGAGACCGACCCCTTATAGGTTATAACCAGGGAAGACGAAGATCCCCGCATAGAAATCGTGTATACACAAACAATCCATCCTTATATTCCCCTAACAAGCAAGGGCAGCGAAGTAATGAGCTGGGGCCAAAATATGACACTTGGGCATCGGGTAAAGTTGGTGTCATTTTGATTACATCTACCCTCCAGGGGCCAAGGTGGAATATATGCCCCAAAACAAACAGCCTTGAGTACTAGAATAAAAGCACTAGACCTAACAAAATGCAGTTAATACCCAAGTAGTTATTATCTTTCTATCTGAACAATGGAAAAGATTCTTCAAGGTCCAAGCATGAGAAATACCACCAAAGCCTAAGACTGCAAGGTGCTGAAAGCCTAAGACTGCAGAGGAAATTATGTTAAGTACTCAAGAGACTCAGTATGCAAAGGTGTATAGAACCTAACCCCTAGACCTACCCCAAAACCTAGAGTTGCTAGATGCAACAGTCAAATCAATCCTTGTTCATACATAGGTTTTTCTCTGGTACGAAATGAGCCACTTCAAATAGGTTCATTGCCCCGGCCCAGAATACGATTAATCCGGCATGGGCTACGTGAGCTCCAAGTAGTTTACCGGAAAAATGCATAAGTCTGGCATTCCCAGCGCACCAAGCGAGGTAGTTTCTTGGACCAGCTAAAGCTTAAGTTCCATTAAAGAGTGTTTCCACGTGGTAGAACCTCCTCACAGGGAATATAAGGTGTTTGTTTTCTCATGAGGCTGATCCTGAGCCGCCATCCAAGCACTCATACCTTTGTCAAGCACTCATACCTTTGATAATGGAATATTATTGGTGGTGTAGGTAGAAAGTATCAAATGAAGGATCTTCCTAACTGATTTATTGGGAAACGAAGTCATAGGCACGTAGATTCAGAGCCAGACCGACGGAAACTTATTATATACTTGACTCTCTTCCTTCAGAATACTGAACTACTAGTGGAAGACCGCAAGCATTAAAGATCATAGGTTCCAAGTAAAGTATTCTCTCCATTTATATCTCTCTCCATTTATACCTCTATATATATATATTTTATATGGGTGCTTCTATTATATGGTATATCACTGCTTACTTGGACTATTATGAATTCTGAAATCATGGTGGGCATCCTATCTCTAACATGAATTCTTTACTTCTGTTCTTCACTCATGAATGTACAATCTGGAGAATCAATGACTCGTAACGGAGAATCAATGACTCTACACAACACAACAAAGCTAACGCTAGAAATAGTTACAGACTGAAAAGTGCTAATTTGGCTAAACTAGGACCTATGAATCTCCTCTCCTACGCTCTACCTATGAATCTCCTCCCCTACGCTCTATCCAGTTTCTGGAAGTTGCTTTCTGCTTTGTTGTTACATAGTCCACTACACTCGAAACAAAAGGGATCTAGTTTAAGGGTCAATTTTCTGCTCTTTCATTGTTAGATTGAGTTCCTGGGGGCTAAATTGGCTTTTCACTTTGTCCTGTCCTTCTTTCAGTGAGGGTAAGCGCTAGATGATGGATTCCCCTTGTAGCTATCGGCTTTCTTTTCGAAGAGACAAATCCTTGCTTGTTTGACTTTCATCGTATTAAGAAGATAAGCTCTTTTCAAATGCTAACTAAGCGCTAAAGGGAAAAGTCTTGGCTATTCTATTAGTAATAAGCTTTATCTTCAGCTGGATTTGGAGAATATGTTTAATCCGTAGTTTTCTCAAGATCATAAGCGGTGCTAAAGTCTGCTGGAAGCGCAAGTCCCGTTTCGTTTTCAGGTCTAGTTTGGGTGCTCGGAAAGTAGACCAAAGAATCAGCTATAGAAAGTCAGGGTGGGTAGGTAGCCAAGATAACAATACGATCTAGGCGGTTAAGTGAATCAATGTCATCCTATCTGGAAGCGTCGAGTCTCTTACTAATATAGGAAAGAAAAGCTTAAGCTCTTAAGAAGGAGAGGAAATCAAAGCTCATGTTACGCGTAAGTAGGCAACAATTCCATTTCACTGCTGAACTTACTTTACTCACTAATGCTTGTTGGGCGAAGTAGATCAAATCAATATAATACTAGTTTCAGCATATAGAACACTGTAAACAAAAGGAAGACAGCTATGAATTCCCCCACTAGCGGTATGAGTATTGGTGAGGAGATAAATGCTTCAAACAAGCAAAGATACTCAATAGAATTCAAGTCCAAGTCTTATATACAAGGTAATGTTCTTCAATTCCATGGATTTTCTCCCTAAGTCAACTTCCCTTTGCTAATCGGGGCTTATGAAAGACATAGAGAACCAGGCTGCTGGCTTTTTGATCTGCTGCTCCTGCCTTTTGGGAACAATAATAAGGAGTTTCTTTCGACTCCCTCTTAGAGTTCAAAGCTAGTACAGCGTCGAAAGCCTATCTTATATGAATTTAGTGGTTTAGTTCTTTGCTTGTGTTTAGCATCTCTTTCCTCAGTTGTGTTTGCTTTATTTCAACATAGCTCTGATAGAAAAGACATATGAGTCGAGCCGTCGTACATTCCCATAGAAAAATCTAGCTCTCATGTTCGCCTTAATAAAGCTTAGGCATCATCAGTTAGAACCAAAAAGAAAGTGGATCTATAGGGCCCTTCACGTACATCATGTCTCAGCCAACTCTATCTGTCCGGATCGCAATAAAGTAAGTGGTTACTATTCCGAGGACGCAGAAGCCCTTCACTTCAGTAGTAAGGCAAAGGTGCTTTCTTGCTTGGGAGCGCGTGTGCGTGGGCATCGTTTCGCCTTTTCCTCGCTCTGGACAGGAGCTTTAATGGCCACGGGGAGGGAATAGCATGGCTGACACCCCATTCATTCCTTCCTTCTTTACTCGGGAAAGCACGGATAAAGTCAACAAGTCTGGAGTTATAAGCTATAGCGGGTTCTTCCCTTGAATTAAGAACGGCGAAGGAACAACAAACAAGAGCTTGCGAAACGGCTGCTACTCGCGCGAGAGAAGTCAACATTAGCGCTTGCTACCCAATGGCATTTCAAGCAAAACTCTGTGAAGAACCTATAACAAAAACTTTGCATTATGATTCTTATGCTTCTGACCTGGGTTTTCTCCCTTGCCTTTTCTTTTGCCGACCTATCCCTGAAGTCTAGAAAGGAATGGCATTTTGTAGCACATGGTTGATATAGATCTAAGTGAAGAACTGGGCGAACTTAACTCAACTGTACTATCTGCTTCATAATTAATAGAATGTTTGACTTGCTTGCTAGGCTTCATAATGAATCTCATCTTTGACTTGCTTTTAGGAGTGTAGTCGGCCAACACTGCTTCTGATCTAAACTCAAAAGTCATCATTTCATATCTATCAACAGGAATCTGAGCTGTCCTTGTTTCTATTGCATTCTATCTCAGCTACTCACATTCTGTTCAACGATATATAAGAATCGGCATCAATACCTCTTAGTAGATCCGGTCCCTTGTAAATACCCAATTCATCATTCTTAGATAATGTACTAGCAGTGTCTCTTTTTGATGCAGTCATCGATTTGACCTATAGGCTATTACCCCGAACTAACATATTTATGACGAGGAACGATTGCTATGCTACTAAACTGATACTAGCAAGGAAGGCATACTAAGCAACTAATAGACTGTTGTGCTTGCTATGCTACAAATACTTTAACTTGACTTGTGAGGAAGGCATACTAAGCAGCTACTAATATACTTGAAGACTTCTCTGCTATTCTGCCCTGGTACTAATCTAATACTTGCGAGGAAGGCTTGCTATGCCACTAATACTTGAACTTGCTCTGCGATTCTGTCCTGGCTGAGGAAGAGTAATGGGGAGTCAAACACTAATATGCTGATTGGTTACAATATGTAATGATCGAATCTTTCACGATCCAAATAAGTAGTAAGGCCATTCCATCTTTCACTAGTATCTTACTGTGGTTGTATAAAGCATCTATCTTTCACTTCCATTCTGTAGTTATGGAATCTCATTCTGTATGGCAATAGGCACCAACAATTAAGGAATAGATTATTTCCCTGACACTTACTGTAATAAATGAGCTATGATCTAGGATTGGGGTCTGATTTCCTTCCCTATCTTTCCAGCTTTACGACTTCAAGCTTTACGGGCCAGAGAAATAAATAAGAAAAAGCTGTAGGCGATCACGTTACTGTATTGCTCGGGAAAGTAGTGGTTGGGAAGTGCTTCAGATCCACTATAGAGGCAGGATAATGTTCTTAGGTGAAAATGCATTAGAACAGCCTAATAACATAGACCTTAGAGTAATACCTAAGATGATTTCCCGCCTTACATTAATTCAGCAAGCAAGGGTAGAGTTACAGAAAGAGTGAAAGAAGTCAGAGGTAAGTCACTACTAACCAAGCAACTACTAAACTCACTATACTTAACTCTTACAGCTGATTCTCTTTCTTCCCCCAGTCCTGTGTTCGGTGTCTAGGCAGGGCCGCTAATCAATTTTGAATGAAACGACTAAGTCTAGGAATGCACTAGATCTATCCCATTTCTATGATAACCCTCGGGCTCTCATCTCATCTAACAAGGAAATAAAGAAAGAAGTTGACTTCAAACTTTCGGAATGGATAAAGTACACTGAGAAAAGGATGAAGAACAACCTCCCTTGACGCTCTACACACATAGTAGAAGACACCCCACTAAATGAATGATCTATCAATATATATTATATTGGATTAATGCCGGACTAAACGCACAACCGGAATAGCAACACTGCTTCTTCTCGAGTAAATTACTTTAGCACTTAATCTGATCTGGTCTACTTTACTGGCACTAGTTATTCTCTTTCTCCCCTAGCAACAGTAGCAGCCATGGGTTTCAAATACTTACTTGGACTTTCAACCAGCATTCCAGTATTGAAGTTAAGAATTTCACTCAGTAGCAGGTGATTCAACTACTAATTAAGGGGATTAAACTACTATTTGAAAACGATCTCTCCTGTCTCCGATTCCACTCTTATTCTCTAAACACTGATCCGGGGCCTTACTTATTGGTTTTAAGACCGTATCTTGTCTTTGTGATTCTTTCACTACCTTTGCTCTCATCCTGTAGCTATTGATATGGATCCCAAACTTCTATATTCTATTAATTATATATAACTACCGAACTTCTAACTTGTATTCGGTGTGAGTGTTACGCGGCAGGAGCCAGGGGGAGTGAGCCTGTCTTTGTTCCTTTCTTCATCAGCGGTAGTGAGTAGCGAGAGACTTTAAGCAAGCAAGACAGGACCGGTAGACATGTTCGTAAGAATAGGGGAGTTAGTGGTTGCAGTTTGAACTAGCTTCTCCGAGAGCAAGGTTGAAACAGAAGATAGTAAGAATCATATCAAGCAACAGGAGTTTCAAAGGCATTAGAGACAGACAGGCAGGGCAGTTTTATCAGCAGCAGCTAGATCCTGTGTTTCGGAATTAGATAAAGCAATGTTGTCAGTTTGCAAACAATAGGGTGGTAGGGGAGGAGTGTAGCGGCAGCCTGTTTCAGTAGAAGCCTAAGCTATAACTGCCCTAAGTCCTATAATGCCCTGATAAGACCCCTTATTAGTACTCTTATTTCTATACTTATTTGTTTGGTTATTACCTCTCTGCGGCACTCTTGTGTCATGTTCATCGATCTTGCACTCTGACCTTCCTTGACTTTAAATACTGTTATTAGAATACAGCCATTGCATTGATAACGAGACTGAAGCTGTTGCTTCTAAGACTAAAGAACGGAATAAGGAATCAAAGGAACAACTATGAAACTCAACCAAGCAAGTAAGGATCCGCTGATTCCAGTAACTACAGTCCGAGAAGCGCCCGTGCCATTCCTTTTATCAGTAGCTGGTTCCCACAAAAACAAATACTAATGGGAATGCTGGTAAGGGATAGCAGGTTCAGAAGCTAATAAGGTTGCTTTGAGATCAGTAGCGGCAGGCCTCTAGTTGTAGGCGCTCTTTCTCTTTGTTTCGAGTCGACTTCCCTGTTAGTAGCTTAATGCTTAGAAGCCCCGGTGCAAGCAACTCTTATTGATAGGCGAGAGGGAATCCAAGAAGTAGAAGGCAGAGACTTTAACTAGGGGTGGTGAGAATGAGATAAAGCAATGGGCTCTAGAAAGCACAGATCAAGTTTTCAAGTAAGTCTAGTCTTTCTTTTGTGAGCTCAATTCTCTTATTGTATTGTTATTGGGTCCAGTCTGATAATAGGGATTGAGTACTGATAGCCGGGAAGTAATATTCCAATTAATAAGTAAGGTTCGAACATCGATATAGACAAGGGCTGCTGAGGCATAGAATAGGGCTTGGCTTGGAACCCACTAGATAGGTGCTTATACTAATAAAGGCAAGTCTCATAGTAGTTAACTACAGGATGGAAATAAGTAGTACGGGAATGGCAACTCCCCACAAATAACCAAGAATGCAAATAAGTGGTAAGAAAACAACTCAAAAGTAGGAATCGAACACAGAAGTAGGGATACCGGGCTAGGCTAAGCTCTAAGACATTGAAATAGAATATACAGATTTGAACTAAGGGGCTAAGGCTTGAACTACCTATACAAAGAGTAGCACCCGGGTTAACTGGACTGAAACAAGCAACTGTAATCCAATGCCTACTATGTTATTAACTCATCAATGACTACTATGCCCGAGATAGAGGCTGGCTTAACTTGCTTTGAAACCAAAGCTAGTGCTTCCATTAACGATACTAAGATGAACCCCCACTAACAAGAATAGAGCTGGTACTTATTAGACTTCACCCACTAGCTGGGAATCCAAACGCTGATACGGAGTCAAACCAATGCCTAACAGACGTTAATAGCGCACCATAGAATAGAACGACTAGGAAAAAGCCTATATGCAAATACTAACTGTTAGTCTGCCCTTACTCGCTTAAAGTCTCCTACTTGCTTCTTTCAATGCAACCACTGATAACTATAATAAAACAAGTAAGTCAAGGTACCCTTCTATTCTAAGTAAACTAATACGACTAATAAATAGCTTGAAACCTCCTAGTGGAAAGTAGGGTGGTACGCTCTAGGACATTATCATACTGAGGGTGGCGAGCACCCGCACTAAATCCACTTGTATAAGAATGAGTATTGACTCAATACAATAGTAAAAGAATATGGGCGTGTGTGCTGCAGAGGAGAAGCCAATATACTCCAAAGTCAGGATATGAGTAGCAAGTAGAAGAAGCAAATCAATAATGAAAAGAGATAAGTAACGACTACAAACTACAGCAAAGCAATGTACAGGCAACAGTCCACTCTCCTGACAGCTAAGGCTTTAGAGCATAGGCGTGTAAGGCCTGAGTTCAAGTCCCAGAGCTAGTAGGGTTGCTTGGCGAGTTCAATTAATTAATAAGTAGGGGCTTGGCCGCTGGTGAATAAGGCTTGATTTACTTTTTGGATTACTATTAATAGATGCGCTAACCCTGGACGATACACTATATTAGTACTATAGATCCTAATTTGTACTCGATCCTAGTCTAGTCTCACAGCTCATCATCAAAGAATTAGAACCATTAGCTACAGACTTCAAATAAGCGGATAGATCAAAGGTGCGAGATCATTAGCTAAAGAAATGCAAGTAGGGTAAGGCAGGCTCATAGGACAGGTTCATAGGCAATATAGCTAGGATCCTGATCAGCTGTTAGGGAATGAGAGGAGGTTTGACTCGAAGTCAAGGGAGAAAGGCTCCGTTTCTAGCTTAGTTCTCATAAGTAGTAGGCGGATTCTTATTAGTGTACTAGTTGTTGTCTTAGTCGGCGGAATAGTAAATCCATATAAATAAGTACAACTCTGAGAATAAGAGTGTTATATCTTACGTTATATCTTATAAGACGGTATTTCAATCAGATAAGAAGGTCTTTTGATCCTGAAAAGAAGTCGAGCAAGGCTGGTTGCTGGTAAAACTTGTAGTTATAGAATGATACAAAGCAATGGGAAACCTAGAGCAGAGAAGGTATACTCAATTTGATAAGTAAGGAGATTCGTATCAGTAGTGAGGAATATGATTGGTAGCCGGCACAGGAAGACTAATAGATAAGAAGGACAGGTCGAGACAAGGTTCTAGTCAGAATTATAGTTAAGAAAGGTAGGCTAATAGGTGAAATGTAGATTTTAGGTAGGAAAGGTAGACTGAGGGACCGGAGTGGTGGAATCAGAGCTATCAGTAGAAGAGTCAAAGTCAGCAGTATGGGGGGCTGGATCACTTTTCATTGTATAAGAATAATAGTACTAATAGGGGTCGGCGAAGAATAGTCCTAATAGGGAGTCTGATCTAGGGCATACTAAGACCTGTGTCAAGTTAGAAAGAAAGGGTAGGTATAAGAAAACACATGCTATTATTATATATCACTATCATATATCATATGAAAACAAGAAAACACACGCTACTATTACTATTTGGATCAATAGAAGAACAACCCGACTATATATTCTTGCTTGTATTAATAGAAAAACGAATATTGACCTATTCACCAGTAGCCCAAGCCCTATTGTCTTCCTCGCTGTCTACTCCTATAGTAATGAGTGGAAATCCCGTGTTTCTACTTTTATTATGTTACTAATGAGTTGGATCCCCCGTTTACCGTTCATTCCTTCCAGTGTGGGTTTGATCCTGGTAGTGAGTAGGTTCATTCCAATATAGTAGACCAAAGTCTAACAACATAGGAAGAGTATCTTTATCCTCATTTATTAGATTTCTTTATGAGCCAGCTAAAGCTGCCCTCTGCTTGCTTATTTCATCATGAGGTACGATGTAGTGATCTACTAATAGGAATAAGAGTATATGGGTATGACCAATAGGAATAAGAATATGGATATTACCTACAAACTATAAGAAAGGAACCGCTGATAATAAGAATGGAGTTAAGAAGTAAAGGACCAATGTAAGGGTATAATGCTTAAGCATGGAACTTGGACTTATACTCGAAACTGGGCATTGAAGGAAGGATTCTCATAATGATACTCCTACAGCTAAGTCAAATCTCTGTTTACTGGTCAACACGCACCCCTAGTAGAATGCACCCACTACTCACAGGAGTAGCACCTGGGAATAGAAGAATGGACTGCTCCCCTAAAGGATGGACTACCTCACAAGAAAAAACTCGGAACTGGGCCTTTTTCCCCTACCTATGGGCTTATGTCTCCATACTTGGATTTGGACTTCTTTATTTCATTACTCGATGAAGTATTCTGTCATCTTATCTTATATTTCTTTCTATTCGATTTTTCAATGGCATGTGTTTTATCATATCATATAATATTGAACTACTGTGCTAGTGGAGAAAACTCCTACTCTACTAGTAAGCATCGAACTCGGAACTGGGACTTTGACTAACCAATATCAGAATTAGACTAGATACCCGGATCCCATGTTATAGCTGAGGTATGCTGCTCCTAACTCCTTTGAAACTTCCACTAATGCCCAAAAGTCCCTCTAGGTAATGTTATGATCCAGCACACCCACTAGTAAGAGTCAGGATATGATCTAGCACACCCACTAAGAAGAAGAGCAAAATGAACATATTCTATAGTGCATACAAGAAATAGAACCAATCCACTGATACAAAGACTGGAGCAAGGACATACGAGAATAGAATAGAATAGAATAGAAACCCCGGATCAGAGGAGTAAAAAGGGAGGAGTAATACTATAATACAGAAAAGTAAGAATAAGATAAAAGAAGGGCGGGGATTTACTTACTGCCCGATTAGACTGAAACCAGCTGTCAACAGCCAAGACACTAAAATACATTACTCGTAAGAAACAACATATAGTATATTTATTATGAGTTATTACAATACCTGTCTTCGCTGTCGCGGCAGGGTCGCTTAGAAAGAAAAACACTGCTAGCTATCAGATCGAAATATCACCTCGCTAACGGGGCTTGTACTACTTGAACTAGAAAATAAGACTTGCTCTACAGCTTTAAAGGAAGCAATTGCCTTACCACATTCTCCAACTAAGACATCTCTTAGACTGAAATCACTACTAGAAAGAATAGAACGAACTGGTGCTAATGATACTCCCACCTGCTGGGAATTCGATTAAGCAGTTTCGCAGTCGTGGTCTCCAACTTGCACAGAAGAAGCAACCTATCAAGTCAGAATCGAGTAAGTGAGCCAAAGAACGAAACAAGGGCTCATAAGGTTCGAACTCGTACTAGAAAGAATGACTAGGTAACCCAATAGATTGGATTGGGAATACAGGACATGGGTACTGAGTATCCGCTTTGAACTATGACTATTATAGTAACAGCAAGAGTAGAAACCCAGGCATAAAAGAAAGGGGTAATAATAGGAGTCTCTTTGAGGGTGAGTTGAGTCTAGTGAATAGGTGTTACTAAAAGATCTTTTCTCAGTTGTTGGCTTAGAGAGAGACAATCAATCCAGTGCGGGGCAATCCGATCTTCATGACTAAATTCTTCTGATCTCGATAAAAACAGGGAAAGTGGTTTGATTCTGTGTTTACTCGGAACAAGCAACGAGGGGTTCTAAAAGGATAGTTAGTTGGGGAAATAATCTAGTAGATGGAATCTTTAATACCAGAATTCTTACGAGGAATTAGCCAGGTAAAGCTAGAAGGGCAAGCAACGTAGCTAGTGAAAAAAGCCAGCAGTAGTGAGTGACTTACAACTGTCTAATACTTACAATGCGCTAGCAAGTTATGTATTCTGGCCTGCTTATACCCTATTCATTCTATGTAACTAATACTTACTTAGTCACTTACTTACCCTATAAATTCCCTATTCTTAGTTGCTATAAGAAGTTGCTATAAGAGGCTTCTTAAATTCATTACTTTATTGTTGCATCTATATAACTCCTTATTATCATTGTTGCATCTATATAACTCCTTATTATCTCTTTATCTGACATATTACTTTTTTCATGAATTCGACATCAGTGATCGTAGACCATCCTTTCTTACTCGGATACTAAACTCTTACTTCTTATTTATACGATTAAGCAGGACCACTACTTGGACGACTACTTTAAGGGTTGGGGCGTTGACTACCCCGGACACTTGCAACTGGCAACTATACTCTATATAAGTATTCCGTTTTCGACTTGACTTTCTCGTACTTGCTCGTATCAAAGCAATGAACACAGGACTTGCTACTATTTCACTCGCCATATTTCTTTCTTCTCGAGTTGCAAACACAGATTACTTGAGAACGGCATCTGCTCTTGCATCTTCTGGACTGGAACAATACTTTCATCTGATCAATCCTATTATGTGCACTTACCGGTATTGCACTAAAGAATGGACTTGATTGCACACTTTCCCTACTGACACTTGAAAGCCTTAAACACCTGATGTAGTACTGTTAGAGTGATAGTTGAGTCTCATGGAGAATTGCCTGTTACAGTTCTTATTGTTGTCGACTCTCAAGATGGTGTTCGAGTTTAGGTCGGTTCGGGTCTTTCTCGCCTTTGCCTTTCCTCTCCCGCGTTGGTCGAGCTTGAGTTCCTTTCCTTGATAACAGGTAATTCTAACCTAGAGATATTTATTAGACTTAACTCGCACTGCTTATTCTTATGCTGGAACGTAGCTTTCTACTAGACCTGGAACAAATTCATCTACGGAGACTTATCCCTTCTATTGTTAGACTTATCCCTTATACTGATTCATAACCTTTCTATACTGGACCTCGAACAGAACCTTATCTACCATGGGGGAGCTTGCTTGTTTATTCAATCTCATTTTCTAGAAGCAAAGTCACTAAACACTGATTACTTTAAGTAAGGTTAAGGCAGGAAATAAAGAGGAAGAAAATACCGGTTATAGAAATGCATTGTAATCAAAAGGTCCTGGCGTTGAAGCGGGATCTACGGAAGCCTAAGCTTGCCTTACTTGTTTCATCGAGTGTTTCATCAGTTTACTCGAGTGTTTCATCCGTGTTTGCAACGAGAGAATCCGCTGTCTCAAGAGTGAGTTTAGGTCGGTTCCTCGAGTTCTGTTTAGTCTATTTGCTTTCCCGGCGTCAGCTGCCTAATTGAGTTTTGTCGACAAGAGAAGAAGAAATGGAATTACCTGCTCCAGTACCGCGCATTTATTGAGTTGGGAAAGGCTGAAGAAACCCTAACGACCCTTTCAGAACCACTTGCAGACCAGACCCAACTTCTCCTTTTCCGGAGCCAGGCAGCTCGGGAATAAAACCACTGTTGCTAAGGAATTTCTTGAGTTATATACTTCTTGTTGGCTTTGGATCTGAACCAGTCCTGTGTTCGGCACCATCGAAGTAGGGTATATCGAATCAATCCAGTGCGGAGTTGCGGTAAATAGACTAGTAAAGTAAAGGCCTTGGGGCTTGGTTGCGAGGTGTACTAATTAGGGTGTAGTTAGCATAGAGGAACAATTCTTCTTGCTTGGGAATCATGATAGAGGCACCCGTAATCCATACTATCTTCTGACTGTCTTTCTTTCTTTAGAAATAAGCAAAAGGCTTTCAGCACGCACCTTTTATTCCACCAGCCCACCAAGAAGGCAATGCGCTACCAATGTTGTATTAGGGCAGCTTTAGATGGCTCCCTTTCCTCACTTTAGAACAGGAACTGGCAATTCCCCATGATACTCTCCTCTGACTGCTTCCTAACCCGATCAGGCATCTTCAATAACACCTAGCTACCCGGCACCCTCAACAATGGCTGCAAGCGGGTCAACCGCTCCTCCGCGTAACATTAGTAGTTACTTGGCCCTGCGCGCCTTTAACTCGCTGACGCGACACGAGAACTCCTACCGCGCAACAATAACTTTCCTTCACGCTCACTACTCTCTAGGGTATCTAGGGCGTGTATCGATGAGCGGCCCTGCCGCGACACTACTGACGCGCCACATAAAGTGTCTTGTCGTCTTGGCGGTTCGGTGCTATAGTTTCATTAATAAAGAAGAGAAAGAATCGGTGTCGTGTCGGTGAAGAATCAAAACCTTCCGATGCTTACTTTCTTTCGCTACAGGAGCTACATTAACTCTATTACCATAGCAGCCTACGCTCATGCGCACGACCACGAAGCGATGGTCACCCCCTGTTCCGTGGGTCCCTGCCCCACTCGGTTCTTAGGTGTATCAGTCATATCAGTCATAGCTATAATAGGCGACCCCCGCTCATTATTCCCTTGCATTCGATCTACCACCCTTGCATTCGATACCACTATACAAGCAACGTAGCCAGGACTTCCTCCGCCATGAATACTTGACTTTGTTCTCCTCTTGCAACAAAGACTTCTTTGCTATGACTGATTAAGTCAACCAGCCTAACAAGCCCGAACTGCATCTCTTCTCTTTTATCCTGTATAATTGGAATGCTCTTTACTGCCCTATAGTACAGTTAGTGTCGCTCCCTGCTCCCAATAGTATTAGTTCTTATATCCCTCTCCGGCTATTGAAACAGCCAAGACACTACTAAACAAGCAACTCGGGAATCAAATAAAGAACCCTTCTCCACACGCGCATTCCATTCTTTAACTGCTTATGAAGAAGAGCGGCCCTGCCTAGACACTCGAACACCTACGCGGAACATTAGTAGTTCCTTGTCGTCTTGGCCGTTCACGCACGCGCAACCATCAGTGCCATAATCTTCACCATAAAGCCCCGCTCCTGCCGCATCACGAGTTCACTGACGCGACACGAGAACTCCTACGCTACACCTGTCACTCCTGACGTTTTAGCTACCTAACGCACCCCGACTGACGCGTAACATTAGATTCGAACTGCCGCGACACGAGCTACGCGGAACGAGAACTCCTGCCGCGTAACATTAGTAGTTACTTGCCTCCTTGTCGTCTTGGCCCTTCGCTGCCCTTTGCCTTCCCGCTTCAAAGCTAGCTCTTCATTCTTTTATTAACCCAGCTCCTGCCGCTCGAACACAGGAGATATTCAACAAGGTTCGTTTTATGCTCTCTATCCCTTTGCCTAACTAGTGCTCCTTTCCTCTCCCGCGTTGGTCGAGCCAATCATAAATGCTTTCCTCTCCTTTAAGAATTGAGTTCAAGTATTGCCATGCCAGGGCCAGTTCTTTACCTTTGTTGTCTACGAGATCAGAGGCCTCTATAGTAAGTTGGTTGAAGAATCCATTCCTTCTGATGCTAATGCTGTTATAGTTGTTGGCAAAGAGAAACCAGCAAAACAAGTATGGATGCTATAGTGGAATCCATAGGTCTAGTAGCAAGAGAGGGCAGGGAAATCTACTTTCTTATGGCTCAATAGTAAAAGGAGTGCGTTAGCCTATGTATGCAGGCCTGCTTCTTAACTAGGTTTCTAAGCTTGGTGTCTAGTAGTGACTTGGAAATAAGCCTTTCTCTTACTTTCCTTACTGGTTTCATTCTGTAATTAGCTAGTGAAATTCTGTAATGAACTACTTACATGCTTCAATAGGCTTTCAGCACCTTCTCGGTTCTTAGGTGTAGTTGTTCCATTCCATTCTTAGTATTCTACCCGGCCTGTACTCCATTTAGATTCTTTTCTTTATAAATAATAGAATATAATAAGTAGAAATCAATCCAGTAACCAAGTAAGTAAGCTGTAACAATGGAAATTCTCTTACCGCAGCTGTCAACCATACCTCGACTCTTGCTCTTATTGATGACTTAGTTAACCTCCCCATAGCCTCTTTCTCGAAGGCACCTAGACGTTAGATCCGGACCAGCAGTATAACCTAGTAATAAAACCTAATTGGATCTTTCCTTTCTGCTTCTACTGCTTCTATAAGACCTAGGCGTAGAGAGAGAATCATCAGTTATATAGCTAGAATACTATGTTTTTAGGCGTCAATTCATTTATCGATAGCGAGCAAGATGACCGATTCCATATTAGATTAATGGAACGCGGAAGAGAAAAGGCTTTATATACTGCTTCCCTTAACGACCTTCTCCTACCCCGGAACAGAACACCTTTCCACTGCTTATTTTCCTTCTTAGTCCAGTCTTCGGCGTTAGCGGTTCGAAGTCAAGTATTCCGTTTAGTTCTTGTCGAAGTTGAACTATTCAATGATGTATAACTAATAGAAAAAACGAGTATCAATTAATAGATAGGCTATTCATAGGTAATATTCATAGTAGTAATAGATGGGAAAGTAATGAACTAATAGATAATAGGAGAATAGCACAACTCGTGTTCTTTCATTGCCCAGGAACTGCTTAACCCCAGGCTTATTATTTGGTTACTACCCAGAGAGATACAACACTCATGGATTACACTCGCACTGAGATGAACTTACCGACACAAGAATGACTGTAAGAAGCAAGAGGTCGAGAACCTGATGCTGGATTAGGCCCGACAAGTCACTACTAATGTTTATGGAACTACTCGAATGAAACAAGTTCTAAAGTAAGGTTAAGGCTTAGAAGTCATGTACAGGTCGGATGCCCAAACACAGGGAAAGTAGTTTCATGCTTTGTTTACTACCGGAGTTCGGGAAGTAGAGAATAGTTGCTAGTAGGCCCGAGGTAGATAAGAGTCCTGTTGAATCCATAGGTATAGGAGAAGAATGAAGTTAGATAAGCCTCATTCAGGTATGCCTTAGCTACTAGGCAAGTCGACAACCAACCACAATGCATTGAAAAAACACGGTGAAACGTGAACTCTTACTACACTTCCCAGGCTGGTAGAACTAGCGGATTCCTATTTCTTTAGTTCACTTATTGGCCTTAGCTTAATTAGGTCTACAACCTCCGCTACAGTAGCAACTCACTATTAATATCAGTCTCCGCCGCAACTATAGCACCGACACGACACCGATTCTTTCTCTTCTGAATAGGGAATTTTTGTAGTAAAGATTCACTCCAGGTATGTCTGCTTGGCCGGTATTCCATTGATTGGATCTATCTCCTCCCTTTAGCTTAGAGTAAACCAGGACAGGCATCTTTCTAGGGCAAGCAAGAACAAGAGAAGGAACAGAACAGAACCACTTTTCATTCTATCTTATTATTATTAGGAGAAATAAGGAGAAGGGTTAAGTAGCTACCTCCGCGACACAGCCATAGTTTCTTGTCTAACGTTACTTGGCGGGTGGTTACCCTACTTCTTTACTGGTTCGGTGCTCTCAAGTCTTCTACTGGTTCGGTGCTTGCTCGCTCTTTCTTCCTGACCAGCTCAGCTCCATCTGATGCAATTGTTGTTAGTGCTCCATCTGTTGCTGAAGATCCGCCAAGTAACGTATAATGTGATGCGGCAGTCCGGCAAAGCAAACCTCTTTCTTTCTTCTTCTCCTAAGTATCTGCTTGTCGTCAATGCGGGCGACTCTCCATCTATAATAGTAGTTGACCCTTTTCTTCTACTAGCGAGCATTCCCACTTATCTTCAATCTTATATATAGCAATAATGAAGTCATCAATAAGCGATGTGTTCGTTGATTCTACTCATTAACTTCCCGCTTGCTTCGTCCCTGTCTTTTGAATCTTAGACTTTACTGTCAACTCCCTTTCCTCACTTGATCACTTTCACTGGCAATTCTCCACTGTAAACTGGAACTAGCCCGCTTGCTCTATAACTCTCCGGTAGGGAAAGATACTTGACTGACTTTAGAACCACTGAATCACTATCAGAAACAGAAAACCAGCGAATCAATCCATTAGGGGTAGGGGCTTGGTGGTTTACTTACATGTTATGGTAGTTCTTTCGCTCCTGCCGCATCACATTATAAGTGACTTTCCTCTTCCCCGCATTGAATATCATTCCCCTTCTCCTTGCTTTGGAATCATGATAGAGGCACCCGATGTACTTTCTTTATAAATAATCAAAAAGAATAATGAGCTAGGTAATGAGACCGCAACACCCCTTTCGCCAACAACCATGTGTTCTCAGCGGAACTACTATTTAAGCAGTGCGAGTCAAGTCTAGTAAAGGTGCTAAGTATACTCGATCAGAAGCAGTGCAATGAAAGCTTCTCTCTAGGCCTAGGCTACACCCCTTGTTGAATATCCCCAGTGTCGTCCCAAGTTTCATCATAAATGGAATCCTATAGAAAGAGACATAATTTATTAATATAGGTGTATTCCACTCGCCCTGTTCCAAGGTAATCAAAAGAAGAATTCATCAAATATTATGGAGAAAAGCTGCTTACTCGATTCTGTCCTAAGTAAGGAATAGTTCAGGCTTTGAAGCGGTAAGAGAATCCCCGCCAAGCAACTGCTAATGACCAAGCGCAACTAAAGCACCCGACCTGTAATCCACTGTTTTCTTTCTTTCTTGATTTCTTTCAATGTGACTAATTGAAGTAGTTTTGACTAATTTCTTTCTCTTCTTTCCTCTTGCCCTTGCTTGAAGATCTTAGTCCTGTGTTCGAGCGGCAGTAAACTAGTTGTGCGTTAGTCCGGCGGCTCCTATATTATAGAAGATAGAATGCTCGTTGGAATGTTCCTCTTAAGGAGAAAGTTTCGAAAGAGAGAATTGTTTGGCATTAGTTTTGCTCTGGCCACTACTAAATCCTACTATTTCTCTATTATATATTATATTCACTCTATGTCTCTTTTCACTCTTGCTCAACTATAACCTTTATTGCCTTACTTATATACCTTAGGAGCTGGGGAGAGACTTTATTGAGCATATAACTTTATTGCCTTACTGAGTTGCCTTATACTAATACTTATGGGGCGCTAACAGGAGCATCAGATCCTTTTTCACAAGGGGCCAAGCAACTATAGATTTGGATTCAATTATTTATTTCTATACGATTAAAGTGGAACCGAACCGAACACCTGTTCTTGTAGTAAGTTAGCTTCTGTATTCTTTAGTTAGCAGAGATGAGCAGCAGGGCTTGTTGAATTCCTATACTTAATAGTGCTTGTCATTAGCCAACCCTTCTCTTTCTCCTAATACAAAGAATAAGGGAAAGGTCTTCTACTATAGTGGAATAAGGGATGGGTCTTCTACTAGAGTTGCCAACTGCTGAGTCGGGTGCTAGTGTTTCATGAGAAGGGAAAGGGAGTTACTTGTCGGCTTTAAGATCTTTGTCCTGTGTTCGAGCGTCAGAGTTAGTGGCTCCCCTACTACTATAATTGCAGTCAATAACTGATCTTGTCGACTTTGCACTTGCTGCTGACTCAGTTGATGCGGCTTATGCGCAAGAAAGATTCAATGTTTTATTAGTTGTCCTAAGAGTATTGAGAGCTAGCTTAGGGCGCAAAGGGAAAACCCAGAAAGAACCTGAACCCCCGGCCTATGATCTATTTCCTACTCCGGACATAATCTACTTTGGACCAATACACTGCCCTTCTTCTGATTCTACTGCTCCATGAGATGAGACTAAACCCGCACTGAGGATAGAATTGATTCATTTCCGACCTTGTATTGAAGGGCACTTTTGCCTTAACCGCTACGTGTTCATCTATTTCTATTTCCACTCCTCGGATCTAGTATTGCTCCTCCACCTCTCTCGCCTCATTAGGACTCTATTTCTTTGATACCAGAATTAGGCTTTTGATTATAATGCAGGGCAGTCTTACTTGAGAACTTCCACTCTCTCCTTACAATAACATTACTGGCTTACCAGTGCTTTCTTACAGTTCGACTTGATAGCTCCGCAGATGTATAAGTCTTCCGTTTTCTACCTTCTCCGTAGTAGTATAATTCCAATAGATGCCGGTTCCCTTGCCTAGCCTTAGGGGATCTCATTCTCATAGAGTAATATAATAGATGTGAATAATATGGATGTAGGTGCCGCGCCTACCTCTCTTTTCTTGTACGTTTGATCAACAAAATGAGGATTATATGGCTCACTTTCATTCTTACTTTAACTACTAAGGGTCATCGCCTATGTCTTCCAATTCGCCAACACCTTACTTTCTCACGGAGCTTGCCTCTCCTTCACACGGGTAACACTTGAGCAGTACTACAGGTCGACACCCCTTGTTTAATCAAACAAGCAACTAGACCAGAGGGGAACTACTAAGTTAAGTACTGAGGCCAAGCACACCTTTCCCTTTCCTTTCGAACAGTCCCTATTCTATACTACACTACAATAAACTACACTTGAAGAACCCGACTCACTACATACAGCTATAAGATACCGTTCCATGTAGTGGGCATTTGAAAATCGATTCTATTCGAGATACAGTAAAAGTAGAACCATCTCTCCTTGATGAACTAACAACACAACTGTAAACCCTGATATCTGTCCCACTGACAGGATACTAAGACTTTTGCCTTCTTATCGGCTCGGCTTCAGATCTCGTAGACAACATAGGTAAAGCCAATAAAGGAAGGGAAAGCCCGGAACTGTGCTTGTAGGGGAAAGCCAAGTAAGCAAAGGTAAAGCCTATAACGAAACTGGACTACAACACTATTAGGAACTCGACTACCAGGAGCTAAAGCGGTGACACGACTTGGATAACTTAGCGCATTTATGGAGTTGGGACAGAAATGTGGATAGTAGCAATTAACAGAATAAGACAGAGCTTAAACAACGAGAAATAAGGGTATTTGCCATGAACAACCTTGAACAGAGCTTAAACTTACACGTGTTGGTGCTGTCTCCTTTCCAGATGGATCCTGCTTCTAATTGAGTTGAGCCTCTTCTTCTTAGTACGATTAAACTCATTCACTTTGTTTAGTACGATTAAACTCATTCACTTTGTATGGATAGGGCATAAAAGAAAGCCAGGGTTAGGGATGCCTAGTGGGTTTAGATATAGGTTTAGTATAGGTTTAGGTATAGGTTTAGGTATAGGTTTAGGTAGAGTTGTATCCTACTAAGTTGGTGTAACTATTAATAATAAGATATAATTGAGATAGGTTTCCTTAACTGCTTCAACTGCTTCGGTAACTCTTGAACTCCCCGGTCAACAAATGAGTAAAGACGGAAGAGCGGCCCTGCCTAGACACGAGGAACTACTGACGCTAGGAATACAGGACTCGCTCACTACTAGCAGGAATGGAATGAACGTACTGGTTTAATGCTAAGTGTTCTACTAGATGCGCTTGCTCGTACCTTCTCTAGCTCCTGCTGATTAAGTTTCTTCCGACTAGATCGTACCTGCTCAATAGATATTAAGTAAGGGGCTCGTTAGTAGCGGTAAGTCTATTCAATAATACTACTTGTTGGGGCAGTTCCGAGAGACTATCCTCTTGCTCGGCTCATCTCTGCTAATTGAATGAGGCTCGGCTCCGATACTGATTGCTAATGATTCCATTTCTTCCCTTGGATGCCGGTTTTCTTCTTTAGCAGGTGCTTTTCTCTCTATTTCTTACCTCGGAAAGGCTCACACAGGACAAAGATCTTCAAGCAAAGGAACTGCATCCATAGTTAATTACAGAATTGAACTCACAGGTTACTGCTGGCGAATACCGGAACTGACGCTCGAGATTATACGTTACTTGGCCCATCTTTCTTTCTTCAATTGCTTGCAGCAGACTACTTCCTCACTGTTACTTGACATTCTATGGCTTGATATCCTGCTTACTTACCGGACAAGATAGGGGCTTCAAAGGAGCTATTTCACCACTTCTTTAGTTTTCTGGGAAAATGCCCTAGGAAAAGAGAAAACCCGCTTTCAATTGCTTTTGAAGCCTATAAAAAAGGGTATTCGTTATCGGAGTTGTTGGCTTTCACTTAAGATAGGGAGCACCGAGTCAACTGTAGTTAAGTAGTCGGGGTGTTCTTTCTCCTCTTATGGGAGCAAGGAAAGAAGTCAAGTGCGGGGCTGTAGAAAAAGAAGAAACTAAAGCAAGGGCCAGAGGAAATCCATCAATCAATCCAGTTCGGGTCGGGGTGCCGAGATGCAGCTGTTATCCTCCGAGTGGAATCCATATTTGTTGGTTTAGAGTCAGCAGCAATCGATTCCACTTCTAAAGTAATCTTCTTATTATTATTTATAAAGAAAGAAATCCATAAAGTAGAGCATCGGAAATCAATCATAAGAATAGGAAATCAAGAAATATATAAAGTAGAGCAAGAGGATAGAGATGAAAGTTCCCTTCCCCACTCGGTTCTCAGGTGTAGTTGATCTAAAGCATCTAGTATTAATGCCTATGACTCATCTGCCGCATTCCAATAGTAAATAAAAGAATATCATGCCTATGACCCGACAAGACACTCTGGATGAAACTCTCAATAGGCTTGAAGCACCTTTGCCTATCTCGCCTCTGTCTCTCATCGAATCTCACTCTCAGGACTCTTGTCACCAACAGCGGAACTCCCCGCTTCAGATCTTGATTCCCTTGCCCAACTCTGTGGTTAAGCCTTAAGAGCACTAATAGAACATCCGCTTGTCCCACCTAAGTAACAACTGCAACTAATATATAGATCGGGTACAGGCTCCGGCTACTGAGTGAAATTCTAAGTTTTCTACCTAATCAATTAAGTACTGGTTTCATTCTCATTGGTATTAGCTTAACTCTTTCCATACTGAGTGAAATTCCTTCTTCAAGGGTCAATCCCAACTCTATCCTCCTTGCCGACTAGAACTAACTCCATCTTCCTAGCATCCGACCTATCCTCTTGCTACCCGAACACATAGTTCATTTGACACCCTAATGCTCTTTCTACAAATAAGGAATTGAGAATGGAATGAGAAACGAAAGGGCAGCGAAGATGGCTAGTGCATTAAGAATGGAACTAGTAAGTAGAAGAATGAACCCGGTATGATAGAATTGGATAGCCCACCCAGTCATGAAAACCTCTACTTTCAGGTGAAACAGCTGCAGGTGCAGGCTCTGCTCTACCTATGACAGCTCCTGTTGCGGATCCTAATAAAGCTTATGATCTTATAGATTCACCTCGAGCAGAAAGAGAGGCGAAAAACTATAATTATGACTATAGCTTGTGTCTGTCACTTGAAACCTCAACGGAAACAGGTCATTCCTTAGCGAGTTACTGCTCAAACAGAAAAACACTTGTAACCAACACTTTCCACTTTCCTTCCAAGGTGCTGAAAAGCCTCTACTAAGAAACAAACTCCTTTCCGAACTCTTTACAACTTAATACACAAACTCCTCTACGAATAACCCTTTCTTTCCTCTTTCTTTCTCCTTTTCTTAACTCTATTACTTGTTTCATTCGCCTTAGTAGTAGTTTAATTCTGTTATCGGTAAGAATAGAACTCTCAACAGAGTTATTACAAGTCGCCAAGTATATACTAGACAAGTTGGCTGCTGTAAGTGCTCCAAATTCCATACTTATATGACCAGCTTTAGATCTTTTGTTTTCTACCTTCCTTCCTAAGAATACTCTTCTCCTTCTCAAGCTTCTGTATCAAAGTAGGAATTCAATAATTAAACACAGAAGTAAGGATACTAATACTTACAGCTACTCCGCATACAAATCCGCCCCAGTTGGGGAAAGGCCAAAACCAGTCGTAGTCCTGTGTAAGGGAGTTTACAGGTCAGGGAAGGGCTTGCTTCTCAATAGGGTTCTTCGGCTGAAAGAGTGGAATCCCGAATTTCTTCAGTTATCCTATAGTGGGGCATTACACACAAGGCACAGTTAGTCAACCAGTAAGGAATTTCAACAACTCAACTCGCCTTAGCACTTTGTCTTGATCCGAAAGTGATTCTGAACTGCATGCTCCATATGGTCAGGAATGCACCTGCAAACAAGCCAACACCTTTCACTCTCTCTGGCTCCTAGACCCACGTATTCTAAGTGATATGGATCTAAACATAATCGATCATTTAATAACACCAATATAGCTTATAATTCATTTGATGCCTATAACAAAGGGAAATAACTAAGTAAGTAGAAAACCGGAACTAACAAGCAAGAGTAAAAGCAAGGTGCTGAAAGCGAAAGAATTAGTTCCCCGAGCTCGGGTCTAAAAATAAGTATTTGATTTCCTCGTTTCCATAGCTAACATAGAGAATAGAGAGCAGAGAAAAGATCCTAGTCAAAATGGGGTTATTGGAGTTTCCCCTGAATTATGTCCGTATTGCAGATTAGTTACTTTAATAATTAGTTTTCCTACAACGCTTGTTGTGCCCGTACCTTCGTACTAGATCGATGAACTATTGTAAGTCAGAATTCTTATATTAATTAGAGAAGGGAAAGACCTACTCTAGCTGCAGGAATAAGGCCATTAGTTGTAGCATGTAAGGCATCAGTTTCTGAATTCCAAGAAGTAAAAGCAGACTGAACTTCATAAGCAAGAAAGCGAGTTATTGTGCGCTACGTTAGCCCGAGAAGCACCAGTTGAAGTCCCTTTTTTGGTTAACATATGAAAAGTAGTCGTTGGCCCCCTAGTATTGAGTAGAAGGGTAAAGCCCAGAAGCGATAATGCAAATAGTAAGTAAGGTGTTGAGTGCGGTAGTGAGTTACTTGCTTTACTATAGCTCAAGCCTAGATACCTTTGTTCTAAGCCTGCCCCTCGGCTTTCAGCACCTTCTCTTGTTTCGTTATTAGAAGTAGCCGTTTCAGTCTTTTAATCAGTAGTTCAAGCATGAAAGCAAGCAATGGTAGCTTTGAAAGCAGCGTTTTCAGTCCTGTTCTGTTGGCATTAGTTCCAATCCGATACCCGCTACTTATTATCCTTTATTAATAGTGTGATTCTGCCCTAGTACCAAGCAAAGCAAGGGTCCAGCGTAAGTGATTAAGTACTACTATTAGAATGAAAAGCATTAGTAACAGAACGAGGACGGAGCTAAAGAAAGCAAGTAAGGATCTACAGAGCGGTAGGCTGTAAGGTAAGCCTAAGGGAGTGGGTAGTTAGTCTGATTCTTGATTATTAAGACGGATCAGCAGTTCTCGCCTTAAAGAGTGGCTGGGTGTTCCCAGGGTCCAGATCCGTGGGTCAAGTATGAGTTTGGGGCTAAGGTCTTTCTTATCGGAGTCGTTTTTCACTCTTCGAGTTACTAGTTGAGTCACACGACTTCCTTCTTTTCTTCTAATTAGTAGTAGCTGTCTTCTGATAGCAAGCAGTAGCAGAGGCCCTGTTAGGAGTAGCTCTAGTCTGTTAGCCCAGGGTTCATTCTCTTACTTACAAGTTTCTTCCGAGTTTCTAGTTTAAGCTCGGTAGAAGCCATTGAGCAATGCCGGGTCTAGTTTAGTTCCGGTAAGGTAAGTTCGAAGAATGCGAGGTAAAAGCCAGAGGCTAGATCTATTCCCTAAAGTCAAGAGTAAGGAGATTCACTTGAAGCGGTTTAGTCTAACACAGAAGAAGCAATGGCAGTTGAGTCGACAAAAGAAAATAAGTATTAGAAACACACCTGTATTAGAATAGAAACTAGATTGGAAGCTGGATCAGAGACTCAGGATAAGGGCTAGGGATGCCTGTATATACCATGTGCTCAACAATTCCATTATTCACGCAGAGGTCTGGGCATAAGAAAGTCAAGGGTTTTAGGCGAGGTGTACGTACTGATGAAGTAGAGTCTCTTTTTGTTCGACTTATATCATATCTACGAGGAATGGACTTATTCTTCTTGTCCCGCTCTAGCTCAAAGTACTGAATACCGGTTTCTTAAGGGTTCGAAGTCTAGGTTCGGTGATTGGCTTGACCTTAAGAGAGGTGATGGATTGGCTTTCAAAGCAATAAGTGAATCGGGTGTTGAGCCCGCTAAGTACACAGGGTTTGTTGGTATATAAGTTGAGTCAGAGCGCACTCCTTACCCCGGAAAGTAATGTAATAAGTTTGTAGCTTGCCCCAAGGAAAACAAATACAGATTCCATTGCTCCTTAACTACCTTTTGAAACAGATTCAACTCTTTCTTATAAGTATCAATAATGCAACTTAAAGCTGCGGTTTATTATCGAGCGCATATTCTTGACAAACATTCATTTCTTACTGATGTGCTAATAGGAATTTATGAATTGAATCCATCTCACCTAAGTCAGAATTTCATATAGCAGCTCATGTTAGCACACTCATTCGTCTTGCCCTCTACTTAAACATTAATGGAATCTTAAGCTCAGAAGATCTTCTTACCCGGGAATAAAGGCAGTTTTGCTTCCAAATTCCATACTTTTATGACCCTGCTACAACTCTTGATTCAGATCCTGAACTTTATTCTTATAGAGCAATACCTTTCATCTGATCCAGCTTATTCGGGGTATTGGCCTGATCCAGTTTATTCTTTAACTTTCAATAAATCTACTTCAGAGGAATATGCTTACCGCTTGAAAGAAGAGGAAAGCAGCTCACTTTTCCACTCCGGATACAGGGATACAACTTCCTTACCAGCTTTTTCAACTCAAACGTTACTTTCTTAACTAATTGATGGTGAAGCTACCTACTTATTCGGTGACCCCTATTCTGTATCTCTCTTTGGGTGGTTACCCTACTTCTTTATTAGATTCAACATATTCTCTTTCTTACCTTGAGCGCATAGTAGGCATGATAACTTGAACTTCGATTCGCATTCAATTCTCTTTCCATAGATATAGGATTTAAGTCGACAACAAACACTTATGACTTTTCTTACTATTACTTTTCTTACTTTGAAATGGAATCTCTAAACTCAGAATTCAAGTAAATAGCACTAGGAGCTAGGGTTAGTGCTTACGCTCTAGTAGTGGATTGGCTCGAGAACAAGTATAAGTAAACAGTGAAGTGAGTGGAGTAGTTTAGTCACACAGAATAAGATCTGATGCCGGGGCGGGGGTGAAGCTGTTCCTAGACAATCTCATTCTTATTTGAGAGTCGAGGCCGGCTAAAGGTATTCTGTTGGATCCGTGGCGTCAGGAGCTCAATAGGGGCAAGGTGGTCAGCAGGAAGTGGTTCTGTTCTCAAGGGGGAGGTCGGGGAAGAATATCTCTCGTATGAAGTCAACCACCCTAACAAGTATGTCAACAAAACAACCCCGAAAGCTTATACTACTTATTAGAATCCACTAGCCATCTTCGCTGCCCTCTGATCTTGCTATATTCTTATCGGAGTCTGGCTATATTCTTATCTTAGTTGTAATGCAAATGTTATAAATAAGAAAAAGAGATAATACTCATACTTATACTATAGGTCGACAAGGGTTGCTTACTCTCTCTGCTCATCCCGTTGCTTGGCCGCTACTTGTCTCTGTATCTGTAGCTACTAACACCGGCTTGAATTCCAATTATTATCTTATATTTATAGATGGCATTTCGGATGACACTAGGGATTCACACTAACCACTCGCACAAAGAAGGCTGGCTCCTAAGCAGGAAGGACAGAAATCATATTACCCCTTAGCAACTGTAGCAATAAGTAGAATAAGCAGACACCTTAGAAACAGTAGCTCCAGTAGCTCTTTATGATCTTACCCCTAGCAGCAGTAGCAAAAGTAGCATTAAGTGGAAGCCTATATCCGATCCCTTAGAGGAATGCGCTACCAATTAAGTACTATGGCCCAACTCCCTTACCCGTATGGACTACTAACAGCACTGGTTCATATCCCCAACTTACTATAGAGGCCTCTTCTCGAGTAGACAGAGAGAGCGGCCCTGACGCGACACGAGAACTCCTACGCGCCTTTAACTCGCTGACGTTTTAACTCGCTAACGCTAGGGACTCGCTACCGCACAACGTCTTGCGCCTGCAATAGGACTGCCGCGCCACGTTAGCCCAACTACCCTACGCGCCACTAGTTGAATCAGCTGACGCCACCACGACTGACGCGTAACATTAGTAGTTACTTGTCCCCTAACGCACCACATTAGTCGTGGCTTGTTCATTAGCAGTTGCTTGTCGGCTTGTCGGCTTGTTTAGTAGTTACTTGTCTAGTAGTTCCTTGTCGTCTTGGCCCTTTCGACCGAGATACCCGCTTGCACCTGAACTTTGATACCACACTGCTCCTGCTGACTAACTGGATTCTGTTTCTGATCCAGATCCTACTGATGATTGGTACAATTACAGCTTATCTTCTTACTTAATAGGATGAAAGTCGACAACACCTAAAGAAGTTTGTAAAGACAGAAAGACACTGAACTGGCAATTTCGAACATGCGCTAAATGGAGTCAGTCCCCTATTTGCTAGGTTACATTCAACAATTCACACTTGAACTACTTATGCTGTTGAAGATAAAGATCCAGCCTCTGCATCTGCTTCATCTTGGGCTTGTTGAACCGACAACTGCTTCCTCACCTGTAACTGCTGAGGATCTCCCTTGTCTTGCTTAGCGCCCGACCTATCCTCTCACTGAGTATAATCCAGCAATGCTCTAACTCTCCTTTCAGAACCGATAACACCGTCAACGGGAACAGGCATTTCCTCCACATCTGATCTTGGAGACTCTACTTTCATTTAATATGCTTCTTATTCTATTGGAGACTGGAATTGCACCCTATTATGATTCAATAATCACTATTTCTATATGCCTTGTAAACTCAAATATGAATTTCACTGATGTTCCATATAAGAAAGAGGGGAATGTAAACAACTGCACTTTTGCACTCTACTCGAAGAACCACTTCTAAGCTTGCTGTTGCTGATGGGGATGGGGATATACCTGCTGTTTCCGCTGTTCCGTTGCTTGCTGCTGATCCTGCAACACCTGATTTCTAGTTTGAAGAAGCTTGATTGAATACCGGCCAAGCAACTACTAGACGCAAAGGCATTTTCCCTACTTGATAACCCGGTACAACACGCTGAAGAAGCAAATAAGAAAAAGGAAGTTGTGAGACCAACAATATTTGCCCTTTACCGTAACACACGAACAGGAACTCAATTGAAAGGACTAAACGGCTTCTTCTAGAGAAAGTATAGGGTTGGCAATAAAGTGACCTCACTGCTTAATTGTCTTCTTTACTTAAGGTAAGCGCTTTCAACTATAGCCTTTGTGAGCTTTGAAAGCAGAAGCAACAAATACTTCTCATCTATCCAGTGCCGAGTCAACTCAAACTTCACTTTGACTTGTTTTTATTCACTTGCGCCTGCACCCTTAACCACTAACCACTACTCGTTTAAGATAAGAGCCAGGATAAGGTCAACTCTTCTTTCACGTGTGAAGTACGCAAAGAAGAAAATGGAATCTGATGCACAATTGATAGAACCCTAAACTGCTGATTCGAATTCAGAAAGAGTATAGATTCGTCTTGGGCTAAGGGCCACTCTAAAAGCTCCCTATCTATGTGGTTACAAACAACTCCTATATCAGTAGTTATCCCTTTCTATGCAATACTCGTTATTTAAGTGAAACCTACTTCTTATAGGCCTATTCAAAGGGCACTCTTTACAAGCAGACATCGAACTCTGAGGCGTTTAGGGCATTCCGGGTTTGGTTTAGCTAGACTCATGGAACCTTTCATACCTCTGAGTTTATTGAAACATTACGCGGTGGTTTGGCATTTTGTTTGGGAAATCGAAATGGATGTCAGTGTATTTTCCCGCATCGACTGCCGGTTTGATACTAGGTGGCATGATGGCGGCCATAGCATTGAATTGGGGGCATAGTTTTGGGGTTGAGGGAAAGAAGGAGCTGCAGGCCAACAAGGAATAGAATCCGCTGTTCCACTCGAAAGCTCGAACTGCTTAAGAAGTAGCTGCACATGAATGCCCAGAAGAATAGGTTTTAAGGAAAAATGTACCAGAAGGAAGAGAAGCAGTGAAGCCGTAGCGGAGGCCGCAAGACATGCAACCGGCGTCTGAGTCTTGGACCTATCCAAACTCTTGGCCGGGAATGATAACAAAAGGAGTAAGCGGTCCTCTCGCTTGGTCAGGGTCAGCTCTTTGACAATCTCTGCATTCGAGCGATTCGTGCCATCCTTGGTTCTTGCTCTAGTTGGTCGGACTAGGAGCAGCTATATCATCCGCAGCAGATCTTAGATTCTCGAATAAGAAGCGATTGATGCTTTTGGACGTCTTTCCTTGGCACGAAGGCTATAAGCATCGATCTTGCCTTGGTTTTGACCCGACGAGCGGTAGACCTCTCTGAATGACTCCGGTGATATTGAATCCGCCCTTGGGCTTTAGCTGGGCACTTTGGCACTAGGATTTGAAGCTGTGAACAAATAGTCTCTTGTCCCTTGTTAGACTGCTATGGCTCGTGTGTCGATTGGGTATGAGGGTTGTTCCATCCACTTGGTATTCTTTGTACCGTACCCAGAGAAAGGATAAGATCGAATCGAATTTGCTCTGGTTCCCTAAAGAAAAGCATTAGCTCTGCGACGCAATCGAAAGCATCCAATACGCTTAAAGAAGAAAATCCAATAAATAAGGTATAGAGCACCCTACCTTGCTCAGAGAGAGGCAAAGAGAAAGCAAGATAGCGGGAATTGGAACTAAAGAAAAGAGTGAAAGTGAGATCCGACCAGAGGCAGAGCAAAGAAAGCGGAAGGTTCAGAGTCGGAGTTGCTCTTTTCGAACAAAGAAATAAGAAACGGGCGTCGATTCAATTGAACTATATAGCTTCCAGTTAAACTAAAGGAAGTCGCTTACAGGCTTAAGGCAGCTCGGGACTATGGGGCGATAAGAAGCCCGCATTCCAGTTGATGCAGAGATAAGACGATAAGGCTCATATCTTTACTAGAATCCGATGTGATAGGAAGGTTAAGAAATGGAAGCGGAAGTGGATCCTTACACCACATAGAATAGCAGAACGAATTAGCCATAGAGCTCATCCACGGTTACAATTAAATTGTTTCTTATTTCTTTATGGTTGACTGCAACATCTTCATCATCATTCTATAATATTCTATAATGGACTGGCATAGTTTGAGCTCTTCTTCATTTGCAACTTGACTTTTGGTTACCCAGCTCTCAAGGAAGATTGGAATGGAAGTAGGTACACATATTACACAATATCCAATTGCGCTCTTGATTCTATCCCCTACTGTGAAAAAAGGAATAGCTGCTGGGAACAATCACCCTCTCTCTGGCAACAAAAGTGCTTATGAACCTATTGCTTACATGGGACCTATCTTTCTTTTGAAAACCATGGTACCGATCTTCGGCACATTTTCTTATGAACCCACTACTGACATGGGACCTAGCGTGCGACAATGGGACCTTAGCTTTTTGGCACTAGCTATAAAGTTATAACTCTTCCCTCCCTTTCCTCTTAACTGCCTTAACCTAACTTTCTCACTGGATGGAACTGGACTACTGAGGAACTACTTGCTGCTGACTTAACTGCTGAAGAAAAGAGGGCTTTTTCCCAGAGGAAACTCAATTCTTAAGGGAAGGTTAGCTAGCCTCACTTCAAGTCTGTTTGTCCCGCTGCTTTGCGTGTACTTAGTGGGTATAGGAGCAATGAAAGTAGTTTTTCTCTTTTCTTATTCAAATACTTAATAGAATCTATCGAGAAAAGTATGTCAACTACCCACCAAGTGACTTATAATTAATAGCTTAAGGAGCGAAAGAACTATCCATACGCGCCTACCTTAGCCTATGCAGAAATGAAGAACTCACTATCCACTACAAGGCACCTATATATATTGTATTATATTCTAATGAAACCCGAATAATGATACCGGATGCCCCCTCAGGCTCTCAACAATACCCATCTTCTGGCTACCCTGTGCTTGCACTGCTACCACTATTGAATGTTGATCTTCTCTTCTACATAAACGGAATTGAAGAAAATAGGTGAAACTTCTTATATCGGCCTTGACCTAGAGCTATCAATATACACGATTAGGCATTTCAGTATTTGCAACACCGATATTTGTATTGGATCCGGAGAGTTTTTCCCTCAACAAGACTTTATGATTGATAATCGATTGCTGCTGACCCGACCTCCCCGTAGTAAACTAATTCCATTCCACTTACGGCTCTGTGAACTCTCCAAGAAACTCCCCTTTAGCCAATTACTTAAGGGCAAGAGCTGGACTACCTGGGGCAGGCAACCAACTACTTAAGAATTTCATTTCAACTGATTCAACAAGCACAGTGGAATTCGAACTTTCATCTAAGAGCAAACAAGCTGCCTTAATAAGTGGGGCTCCTACTAACGACTCAGAAGATCAGATAAAGCATCCGCAGAACAGTCAGACATCCATATCCTATCAGGGCAAGAACAGTACTGGCTCCCTGCAGACAAGTAACAGCTAAATCGAAGTTATTCTATACCGATACTGACCAATTCCGTTTACCCGGTTGCATTTGTATTTGTTGTATTTGAAGACAGAGGAGTTAAGGGCTTACTAGCGCATTCTAATATCTATTTCTCTCAATACAAGGTGTTTCATGAAATCTTATATAACTGATTCAAAAGCACGACTACTTGGACTACTACTATAATTGGATCCTATCCCCGCTTCAACAAAACATGAAACAATGAATTCAAGACTTAGCTACCTCTTACCTATGGCAACCATGCCTCTCCTATGACTACAAATAAGGATTCAACTCTCACTGGACCTGGACCTGGCAATACTTGTTCCTGTTAACGATAGGGCTGGTCTATCTTGCTTTAAATAGGGATAGTATGAATCTAAGCAAAGGGCCTAATACATAATAGCTAGCGCATTAACCAGTGAGTTCAATTCTTTCATTCAATACTTAGTGAAATTCCAAATTGATTAGCGGCCCTGCCCGCATTAGTATATAACTCCTACTTAGCAACATAGTATAAGGTATGAGAAACCTATGACAAATTCCCCGCTTCCGAACTAGGCTTAGAAACCGAAGAAGTTGTTCGAGGCAAGCATGTTTATATGATTGGCTCGACTAAAGGGAGAGGAAAGGAAACAGAAACTCTAAAATACTGGACTAGCTCATAAGCACTGAAGACAGGAACTCACCAGAACCTTTGCTTGCTGTTGCTTACTTTCGCACTGATGATTATTCTTATTCCTTTTACCGCCCCGTGGATCTATACTCCACTCTAGTATGGACTTGTCCGCTTGGTGCTTTTCCTGTTTTTAGAGTGAATTCCTAGAGATAACACGACTTCCTCTTTAGCTTCCGCTTTTGCCTCTGATTCTTATGAAACTAGGGATTAAACTAATTCCACTAGTCGTTATAGAACTAAGCTTTGGCACAACTTTGGCACTAATCATAAGGGAAGCGGGGGAGCTACACTAAGGGCACTAAGAATAAGGAACCCAGTCTTCCACTCTGGGGTATTCCAACTAACGGGGTATTCCTACTAAGAAGAATAATTAGGTCTAACCTGACTTCATTAAACACACGGCTGCAACTTACTTAAATCCTGTCTGCAACCAATAAGTACAATTGACTTTCTTTGCCTTTTTTGTAGTTGCTCGGCGGGATTACACTCTTACTCTTACTGTCACAGGCCTTGCTTATGGAAGTAAATGAACTGGAACTGGGGTGGGGAAGCTGCCTGCCGCCTTGAATACAGGACTCCATAATAGCTGCAACTAACTATATTATATGAGTTCCTTACTTGAAGCAGCTCCTGCCGCGTAACATTAGTAGTGTCTTGGCCCTTCTCATGCTAATGCAGTTCTTGTTGTTGGAAAAGGTTAGGAACCAGTCCTGTGTGCTATTAGTGCAAGAGGGTTCTTTTGAACAAGCGGCAGTGCTACCCGTGTCTAGGTAGCGAGCGGAAAGCACTAGAGGGTGGGCCTAGAGAGAAAGACTCATTTGTTTACTACGGTATCGGAGCTGGATCAGAGGCTTAAGTTAGCAGTGGGGGTTGGTTACTTTTCTTTCTATTCTTAAAGACATTTGCTTGTCGGCTTGGCGTTGTTAAATAGTTTCATTGACGCCTAACATCAGTAGGGTGAATTCGGTCTACTCGATCAGAGGCCTCTATAGTAAGTTGGTTTCAGAATCCATTCCTTCTCAAATAATAGATATTGAAAAGCATCTGATACAGGCTATTCTTCTATACTATATTAGATATTCTCCTTCTATAGGATTACATTTATGATGCAACAAGGGGTTAAACCACTGAGGCCACTCGGAGGATAACAGCTGCATCTCGGCACCCCGACCCCTTAACAGCGCACATAGGTGATACTACGGGTTCTCTATGGAATATTTGCTTGTTCCTGATCGAGTGAGAAAGGAAGGTGAAAGCGCGGGAAGTGTAGTTCAATTGTCTTGGAAAGTATCTAGGGTTGGTCTTAGTCCTGTGTTCGGGTTTCTTCTATGGAATGCTCGTTGGAATGCTCGTTGGAATGAATTGAACTCGGAGGAACCCTGTCTAGTAGTTCCTTGGCCCTACGCTACACATTATACGTTCCTTGTCGTCTTGTCCCTGACGCGCCACATTATACGTGTCTTGTCTAGTAGTTACTTGGCTGTCTGTTTGTCTAGTAGTTACTTGTCTGCTTGTTCATTAGCCAAACTACCCTACGCGCCACTAGAACTCCTACGCGACACATTAGCAGTGTCTTGTCGGCTTGTCGGCTTGTTCCCGACTGACGCGTAACAAGAACACACTGACGCGTAACATTAGTAGTTACTTGTCTAGTAGTTACTTGTCTGCTTGTCGGCTTGTTTAGTAGTTACTTGGCTGGCTCTTTTCTTGTCGACAACCTTTCTACTTCACTTCCCTTCTTTGGAGCACCCCACACCCGGCTGTAGATCTTTATTATGATTGATCTTCTGCTTTAGGAAAGGTCAAAGGTTGAATAAACCCGTGCAACAGGGCTCCTTTAGCCATGCTTCAAAGCCAGGGTCTACTTCATATGTTGGGTGCGAGCTTGAGTTGAGAGGAGAGTACCTTCAATTCAGTTAAGGAATGTCCACCCACCAGCACCGACTCACTCAGGGGCTATTTCGGTACCGAGCAATACAGTAAAGGCCGTGATCTACTACTCCTTTTGCTTATGGATTTCTCTATTCTTCTCTATTATTCTATTTCTCCTTTCCAAGTTCTAGTTCTAAAGTAAGGTTATGACCGATCCGAAGAGTAATAATTAGTAAAATAAGTCACAGCAAAATCCCAATTAAGAGTTGGGGGTGCTCTAAAGTCAGTAACAGGCGGGTCCGGTAGAGTCTCTAAGCTTGCCCTCGAAAGATTCCTGCCCTGCTTTTGATTGAGGCAAGAAGCAAAGTCATTAACCCTATTCAAAAAGTCTACTTATGAAAATCGAAACTATGAGACCAAGGGCTACTCTACCTTTCCATCTCATCCAACTGAATTGTCCTGTGTGAAGGGGTGAAAGAGTACAGGGTTGGTTAAGAGAAGAGCACGTACACGAAACAAGTCAACTATATTCTGAAAGGCAAGACTGTGGCTACTAAGAAACCTTTGGCTACGATCTAGTGCATCCGGACACTGATTCCTCTTTGTAATGAGGAGAGCCCCTATAGAATAACTAAGTCATCAATAAGAGCAAGAGGTTAGGGGGTTTCATTCTGACTTGGGAGTGGAGAGCACATGCCTTATCTTCTACTATTTCTTAGAATGTGCTACATTGTACCTGCTTTAGATAGGGTCATGCGCAAGAACAGCTACCTTCATTCTTAATTGCTTCTTTAATAACTAGAATACCTTACTTTCTGCCTTATTTGGTTAATTTGTACTACTTGGGCTTTCACCGTACACCCATTGATGGAAAGGGTTATCTCACTCATGACTTCTTTGATTATTGTTGAGTCCACCCCCAAAGCAGTCGCACCTACCCAATCTCCAGCTTCCAGTCTTCTTTATGCGTATAGGTGAGGGCAATAGCATTGGACATTCAGAAACCTTTTTTATAAGCTTGTATATAAGCTTGTATAGGCCACGCAGCATAATAAGCAACTTCTTGATCATTGGCTTCTCTATCTTCAGTAATATCTTCTTAATATATGTCTGCCCAGCTATATCGTTGGTCCACCTCGGTATTCCCGGTTTGGGTAGTCAATTTCTGTGTTTGTTGTTGACAAGATAGAGGTCAATTCTTTACTTTAATGAGCTAGTGAAATTCTTAACTTCAATACCTGAGTCGAGGTGGATTAGAAAGCAGCTTGTTTCATTCAGTGGGCTTAGGCTCCTCTCTGCTAACTTAGATTAGGTATCCCGAATTCAGGAGCAAATAGATAAGTGGCACTAGCGGCAGTGAGCTTTATGAAAAACTACTTTCATTTACCGTATACCGGCTAAGTATACACACAGTAGCAGAAAATCTATATTACTTATTATCTATATCACTTATATATTATCTTGATAAAGGATACAAGTGGAACATAAACTTAATGGAATTGAATGAGGCTCGGCTTACGAGCACAGGACTAAGAGTTTACCTCGCTCTCCTGCCTTTAAGAAGAGAGTTGACCGGGTAGTTAATGACTTTCTTTGTCTTTGTCCGAGGTTAACCAATTTTGAGAAGATAATCAAATAAACTAGATAAACCGAATGCTAGCTTTTGAAAACATTCCCTACTAAATGCAGTATTTCTCTTATTATATCATAATATTATAATCAAAAGCGGACAGGCAACTCTTATACTTATTTGTGTCTTAGCCAACCTACACTTTGAATAAAAACAGACTGATTCCACATAGGATCCCACCAAGTGGAACTGGGCGAACAGCTGACTCAACAAATAAGGGCAGCGAATAATGAGCTGGCTAAAGTAAGTATCAGCAGAAGCAACTGGTTCAAGGTAAGGGTGAAGGTCAAACTTCATCATTTCGATTCTTTTTTCAAGTATAAGCTCTTTGTGCTTCTTCGGCGCTAAGTCAATCAGTGTAATCTCCGGTCAGTGCTAAAGGAATCTAACTCTGCTGCCCTAGGTGGTGTTGTTTCAAGGAAGAGTGTTTTAGCGTTGTTGCTGTGAGGTCGGTGCTAACGTTCTTACTTAAAGGGCTCAATCCCATCTGCTATACAAACACTAACACCAAAATAGATCAATTTTTCAGCAGTATAGTGAATCAAAGAAATGAGTCTGCAGGGAAGTATTGTTAATCTATCATAGAATGTGCAACAACTTCTATTTGCATAATAGAGTGGGGGTGAACAAGTGCACATTAAGATATGAGTGGAACAAGTAAACAAACAAAAGCTTGCTTGTTCTCTATGCTTTCCCTAATCATTTCATGTAAGTTAAATATTACTGGGAAATCAGTAAGTACTAGTATTAGGAACTGGTCAATTTGCTTTATTAGGAACTGGTCAATTTGCTTATTGTTTCAAGGGCGCTAACGTGAAGGGTGCGAAAGAGGAAAGGGTCGGTTCAGAAGGCTTCATTCGATGTCGCCAACAGCCAAGACGAAAAGCAACTAGTTCACTTCTTTGAAGATAGTAAATGAAGAGGGGCCAAGCTACAACTAAAGCAGAGGCTTAAGAGGCAGTATAAAGTGGGGATGCAGTTTAGTCATAATTGTTTACATGGGTATCGGAGCAAGACCAGAGTTCCAAGAGATGAGATGCGCCATAGTTAGATGAGATGAGAGCCTGTCCTGTGTTTTGATAACCAACCAGGAGTGAAAGAGCTAGTAGCAGAGGGGAGTTTCGAGTGAAGATAATGTATGTGGGTTTTTCCCATAATCTTTGTTTACCGCTGCTTTGATACGAGGTGTAACAAAAGAAGTCAGGGTATCAAGAATTAGCAGTGCCAGGAAAGGCAAGCGCTTAACGATTGGCTCGACAAAAGGAGAGGCAAGCATTTATGATTGGCTCGACAAAAGGAGAGGAAAGTCTCTCGGTAAGCGAAGGAAGCTATAAGGAAATAATACAGTGTCAGCAGTTCGAAAAGATGCAAATGCAAGTTGGTATAGATTTTATGGTAAGATTTCAACCTTATATAAGATCTCGGTGTTGGCTTAAGAGAAACCCCTATTTCTCCTTGTTTAACCTATATGAACCAGAACTTCTAGTTAATCAGTTTGACTCTGCGCGTAAGGGAACAGAGTTTCTAGGTGCATTTTCAATATATAGATATATGGCATCAGTTCATCAATTTCTCTTTCTTTGATTGAGTTGCGCTAGTATAAATAAAGTAAAGAACAAGCGGTTCTGAATGAGTGCTAAAGTAAGCTGCAAGGAAGGTTTAGGTTGGAAAAGGAGAAGCTCATAGAGTAGAGTGTATAAACCAGTAACCAACTATAGCATTCAAGTAAGGAACAGGATGGGATCCGTTCAAAAGTCAGCTGCCCGCATCTACTTGTTCTATTGCTGCAATCGGGTCTACAAGGAAAGTGTCTTTTGGTGCAAGAGAAGGTTATTGTTTCACTTACATTAGATATAACACCTTGTTTCACTTACATTAGACAAAAGTAGGTAACTATAGAATCTGAGGTAGCTGAATCCTATCCTTCTTTATAGAACATCAAATTGAAGTAAAAGCTTCCTTCTTTATAGGACATCTAATGCAAAACCTTAGGATCCCAAGAGCAAAGGTCGACCACATAAAGGTTAAGGTTGTAAACCAAACAAGTTCACCTTAGCAACTACTACATCCGCTAATATGAGCTTGATATGAGTAATCAGGAGCAACAAAGCCAGTACTTTTCTGCGCTAAGTTAAAGCTCTCTTTCTCGTAGTTACTTGTTGGGTGTGAAGGAGAGCTCGGGTCTTCAGTGGTTTAGTTCCATAAACTCTAGTAAAGTCAGTTTCGGGGTGCGATAGCCGCTTCGTAAGAACCAGTGCATTAGCGAATTCACCAAAGCCTAAGTGTGTTAGTAAGTGAGTTTCAGCAGGATAGGTTATTAGACAAAGATCTCTAGGGCCAAACAGACAGAGATTCTCAGTTTCGAGTTAAGGTCCCATCCGTACTAGCCATCTAAAGCTGCCCTCTCCTTATTAAGAGCATAGTTATCTAGGCGCCCCCGCTTTGTAATTCCTTATTTTAAGACCTGATCAGCAGTTAAAGAACGAAAGCAAAGATATATGGATTAAGTGTCCGAGTAGTTGGAATCAAAGTAAAGGTCGCTAGACTTAAAGCTAGTAAGGAAAGGCTAACTTCTGATCTGAACTAAGTAATGTTATGTTAGTAGCTGTTGGATTCCTGCTTGATAGATTCGGTCTTGGAAGTAAGTGCGAAAGCCTGTTAGAGCAGCTTGCCTCTTGTTATCAGTAGATTGATTCTTGATTAATAGATAGATTACCCACCTAGGAGTAGGAGAGAAGCCTTGTAAGCACTAGCCATCTAAAGCTGCCCTATATTAAGTTATCGTAGTATAAGCCTATGAGCCCGACACCCATTCTGACCTTCCCTGCCTGAAATCTAGAACTACCCATTTGCAAACTGACATTGCTTTATCTTATTCTTACTATCCTCTATCCGATTCTGACTCGCTAGGTTGAGTATCCTTCCTGGGCTATCAACAACATAATTGGAAGAAAACCACAAACAACAGGACTTCCGCTCATACTACTTGGATTTATACCAGGGCCAGCAATACCTCAATTCTTGACTACTCTCTTAGGAAACCAGTTGCTTGTCTCGTCTTCTCATTCTTTAGTTAATGATCGATCCGTTTTACTTACTTCAAAGCTAAGCTGGCTTTCCTGTATTTACTCCGATACTAGTACCGATTAGACTTTCGCTATTGATCTAAAAGCTTGCTCCACTGGCTATGTGCCTGTCCTGCCCTTCCCAAACTCTGACTCCTATGAACTTTCATACCTGTGTTAGAGCATCAGCCTGTAGCAACTGCCTAAAAGTGTTGAAGTTAGTCCCTTCCTACTAGCTCCCTAGGCGCTCTGACTTTGACTCCCTTCTTGCTGTACATGCTTTTCAATCTTATATTCCTTTCTCTTGGCCTGTGACTCATACCTTGTTCTCCGCCTATGAAGCCTTACCTCTGCTCTTTATCTACTGATTCGGATCTAGCTTCAAACTATCCTTCTGTGCTTCCATTCCCGGGCTTGCACCTGTCACCTGTCATTCTTTATTCCCTCATTAGGGCTTAGACCTAGGCCTGTACTGTTATTCCTATACTATATAAATAAGTAAAAGAGTGAACCTACCTCTCGCCCACCTACGCACCCCTCTCTATGAAAAGTAGGAAATACACCTATACGCCTATGCCCCACCAACGAATTCAACAAAGAAGTAAGACACCCCCCACCCACTAACTCGGGCTAACACACCGCTAACCGACTTTAACTAGTGGGCAAGCAACGTACAATCAACGTACAACTAAGTAAGAGCCAAAACAAGTCACAACTAGTCAAGCACGGAACGAGACCAACCCTACTCTACTATATTGCATTGCGTGTATCAAGGGTAGAGGTTGGATATTCTAAATCATCATTCAATAAATGACTTTCTAGTTAATCCTATGTGTTTAGCCTGGAAATGCATCTAGAAATGTATAAGTAGAAGATCGAAGCGGAAACATAAGAAGTTAACTCAGAAGTAAGGATACCTCTGTCTAAGTAGACCAATAAGAATATAGCGTCTACATAATCAGAATGGAGGCTTAACTACTTAACGCCGGGTCGATGTAATTGAGCTAACACCAATGAGACTATAGTACAGAACTAGTACTTCCCTGACTGCCAGCTGCTGACGCTGCCCTGCTCCACTTAAGATAAGGCTAACTGCCCTCACCTTCAAACTTCATTTCATCTTCGATTCTTATAATGTAAACGAAAACTCTGGTCTATCAGACTAACTACCTATTCACTAAGTCTCCCTTTTCCATATCTCCTTATTTTACGGTACCCACCTAGTGCATCTAACAATAGATTATAGGTCTAACCCTTACTTGCTAGAGAACTCAGCTTACTACTAAAGGAATTACTTCTATTTATAAGAGAACAACTTTCAAGTCATATTGACTTTACCACACCAACAAGACTTAATTGACTAGCGGGTAAATCCACTGCTGCTATAAAAGAATATTACTCCGCGCAACTGCTACTAGGCTTCAACACCGGCTTTCAGCACCTTGCAAACCCAACCTAAAGTTATGAACCGACAACACTAGCACTTATGATAACCCAGTCACTAATTGATAACCCAGTCATTCTATCTTATTTCCACCTTTCATTCTATCTTTCTTATATCAGTGATTAAACAAGGGGTGTCGACCTCAACACTGAGCTAATTGCAGATTAAACTCTCTCTCCTTCCGACCTCGACACTTATTGAATTGCCTGGCCTCGAACACAGCACAGGACTAAGAGTTGACCTCGCTCTCCTGCCTTTCAGAATTGAGTTGACCGGGTTGCGGCGGCCTATAAGAAAGAAGTAATACAGTAGCTCAGGATTACATGGTCAAAAGCATTTCAACAGCTGTTACAGATGCCAGATAGTCAATTTGCTATTCGCATGGATTTAAGCGGTAAGTAGAAGCTGGTAATTAGAGAATCGGAGGTGTAGCTGAATCTTGAGGTATAGCTGAATCTAAGGTATAGCTGAATCTGAGGTGTAGTTCCGTTAGCGAGCTCATCTAAGTCAAATGATCCGGATCCCGTGGGGACTGAAAGGAAAGACAGAAAGAGGGTAATAGAATTCACCGCGCTTCAGAAGGAATTGAGGCACGCACAGAACAAGCTAGAGCTTATGGATTGGATCGGATCTCTCTCACTTTGATGTTAACTCTAAACTGATTGCCTTAAACGAGATTATGTCTGTCCTTTCATTAAGCCTAAGTATAGGATTCGAGCACAAGTTCCGTTTAGTTTCTAGGTGTGTAGGTGTAGGGGCATTTCGGTGATAGATAGCATCATAACAAGCAAGAAGATCTTTAAGCACACAAATTCATTCGAACAGCTTTAAAGGAAGGGGGCAAGATAGGTGATTTGCCATTATTTCTGTTTCAGAGAGGTTCA
Organism: Musa beccarii; assembly: GCA_024322285.1. Taxonomy (NCBI): domain Eukaryota; kingdom Viridiplantae; phylum Streptophyta; class Magnoliopsida; order Zingiberales; family Musaceae; genus Musa; species Musa beccarii. The sequence goes on from JAIWVJ010000042.1 coordinate 57,179, forward strand.
ACTTATAGAATAGCCTTATTGATTGATTGATTGCCTTAACGGAGTTGTAGTAGAGTGGTTTTAAGAAGCTTCTAAGGATCCCACGTCTTATCTTAGAGAATGGCCAGATTGTCCCGCTGTAGCATCACGTAAGCGCAAGTAAAAGAATGCATTTCAATCTTTTGAGCCAAGTGCTGAAGGCAACAAATCGTTTTTTTCTTTTCTTTCGAGCACCGTATCTATCGCATTACCCGCGCTGTCAAGAGAGAGAGAGTTTGGACTTTATTGAAGAAAAGAATGGAATTAAGTACACCTATTATTGTATAGAATTCATTAACACCTAATTATTGTATAGAATTCATTAACAACACTAGCCATCTTCGCAGCCCTTCTCTTAGCGCCAATCTCTTACGCGCCCTAGCTTTCGATCCCCAAAACTTGACTTGCCCCCCGAGCTGTAAGGGCAGCGAATAATGAGCTGGCTGTTGCTTTCCTGTAGCTTTACGGTAACAAAGGCTAAAGTAAGCAGTGCGAGTCAAGTATAAAGAGGAACGGTAACAAAGCTGTCTAATCAGAGATAGAGAAAGCAGAACGGTAACAAAGCTGTTCAGAGATATAGGAAGCAGTGTGTAAACTCAGTAAACGCTTAATCATAATTAGTTGTAGCTTGTTTAAGGCAATAGGAAGCTGGAAAGAATCGAGTGCGGCCCTACTTTTTATGAACAAAACGGAGCTTACTGTCGGGGTAACTGAGCTTACTCTCTGGGGCCGGGGCGCGCATTTAGTTATTGTTGTTCAGGACAGGAGTTTCGTCTAGGCTTTTTTGTTTGCCCAGCAGCTCCCTTGAACTTATGACTTTGACTTTCTTCTTCTAAAGGTTGTTGACTTTTATCTATATTAGTAGGAACACACAAGTAGGATTCTTGTTTCTAAGTGACACACAGGTGCCGACGCGGACATCAATTCCATTCTTCGCTAAGAGTCAAAGTAGAACTCGAGTGTCATAGTCGCGGACTTTCAACTGTATACTTTACTTCTTAAGCATTAACTTATTTTATGAGAAATGAAGATCAAAAACCCTTATTTTTTGTGCGCTAGGTGAAGCTGTTAACCCTGATTGGCAGGAGCGGTTCAGACTCATTAGCCAGGCAGAGAGGACAACAACACTTGTTTCTTGCTATGAAGCATAAGATCTTCTCTCCAACTCTGGAAGTAGGGTTGCATCTGTCAGTTTACTAGCTGCCCTGCCCGCATGACTTTCAACCCGCATCCTCACTTTGATACGTATATAAGTCTGGACCAACAAAAGGGAAAGCAGTAAAGTAGGCAATTATCCTCGTTTAAGCACCAAGCCACTACTACCTTCATTTCTGTTTCCTACACCCCAGATTCAGTTTCTAAGGAAAAAATACAGGACAAAGAATTAAATTACTACCTGATTTACCGACGAAGGGACTTAAGAAATAAGGGTGCTGATGAAGATTGGGATCCGATAAATGCATTATAAGCTCGATTAGGCGTATTCAATGATAGATTGGATATAGGAATTGACACCCCGACCCGACCTATGGCAACAAAAGTCCTAATTGGGCCTCTGCTGCTATTCACCCAACAAGCATCTACTAGGAGGTATTAGTTCAATTACGATTAAGTCATAAGTAGTATAAGAGTCAAAGTAAGGATTCGAATCCATGTTCTTAGAATCGGAGTTGCATTTATAGAATTCGTAAGGTAGAGCAGGCCAATAGAAAGGAAAGATAGGCTAATAGACGCTAGCCCAAGAATGAAAGGCTGTTGTAAGGGCATGAAAGCAAGTAAGGACAGGGTAGGTTGAAAGCCGGGTTTGCGCCCTGTAGGCAAAGGATGGAAGCCAGGATAGTCAGCCTGATTTGAGGGATGGGCAATCCAATCTACAAATAAAGAATTCAAGTCAGAAGCGGGAGACCTAGATAGGGGAAACGCAGACTTCTATTTAGGAGTCAAAGAATGAGAGATCATAGTCGAAGTTTTCAGCAAGAGAAAAAAGGGCGTATCAGAGGTCTTTATAGGGAAAGCAAGAGAAAAGGGTGTATCAGAGGAATCAACCCGGGGATCAGAGGAATCGACTCAGTAGTGTCGGGATCCCTGTCTTTGTATACGAGCTATAATTATAGTGGTGGTTACTTAATAGTAGTAGTGATATGATCTAAGGCATCTGCAATAGAAGACCTAGAGTAGTAAGCATCAGCATTTCACTTATTAGTGTAAGCATCAATCTGCTTTATTAGCCTAAGACTTAAACGAGGGATATGGAATCCAACCGGAAACTCCAGGAATCTCACTATGTAGTTAGAGTAGCGTTATTGGAATCAACTACTACGGCAACCCTATTGCTTCTAGGACTTTCTACTCACTGTCGGACTTAAATGAGAAACAAGGAATGTAGGATCAATACATTAACACGGGATCGAACAGGAACGAACAAACAGGGAATGTATCACAGCCAGTAGGTATGATAGAGCGTATACAGCAAATAGAATCCAATTCATGCTAACAAGAGTTTCTAACCGCCCCCCGAAATGTAAGGCTTCAACTAGAACTAGAAAGATTTAAACACGTAATTGAGGATGCCGGTCTAGAGCTACAAGAACGATAAGACCACTAGCAAGATGGGTTCATTGAAACCCCACTCAGAACTCCGATTGTAACTACTGTTTCTCGTTCTGCAACTCAATACTACTATTTCTTTAACTATGGAGGGGCTTGGGTAACTTGTGGCCTTAAGTCGAGTACTACAGTACTGATAACAGGGCAGCTTTAGATGGCTACTTCTAACAGGGCTTCAAAACCACCTTTATAAGTAGGGCCCGAACTCGGAACTGGGAAATAAACTACTCACCATAGGACTTATTCTTGCTCTTCAACTCCCCACTTGCTTTCTCTAACTACTGATTCGGATTCTTCCTTTTTGTCAACTAAAGCCGTCTTTGCTTGCTTTCCAACTGACCCGCTCTTACTCCATGCATTCCCAACTCCAATTGAATAGTATTCCTCTTGACTTGCTTTCAAACCAACATCCCTTTCTTTCGCTCCCGTACTGCTGACTTTTCTTCTTTAATGAAATTGTTAGGCTTTCAGCACCTTGTTTTGACTATGTAGCTACTTACTTGGATTCCCGCTTGTCCACTCCCTTCTTTAAGTCATCCGATCCTTTAGTTAAGCCTTACTCTCCTGTCTTTGACTCTGAAAACTGTCATTCCCGAACTGACTTCTCTGTCCTTCATTCTTGTACTAATGCCTATCAGCCACCAAGCTGCTGCTCTAACTCAGACTACCCTAGCTCTAAAACTAACTCCCTTTCTTGCACTGTTGACTTCAAAGCTACCTCTCTCTGCTTCAAATCCGATATCTCTGTATTGAGTTCTTTATTGACTACTTGATTATGACTTGACCAACCCTATATCTCTGCTCGGAAAGGTACGTAAGAGAATAAAGAGGGATTTTACTTCATTTCCCTAAGCAACATACTAATCAATATTATATAAATGCACGCACGTTTAGATGGATAATAAAAGCAAATGAGCTAAAGAGTTAAGCTAAAGGGTAGGGCTTAGAAGCAGCAGTTGCAATATGATAAGTAATAGTTGATTTCCTGACCATAAGATAAAGTATTGACGTCATTAGTGACAGACTAATAGCCAGGCCAGGGTATTGAGAACGAAAGCAAGGTCAGCGAAGAATGAGCTGGGACGGGAAAGTCATACTAAACCCAAGGAACGGTAGACTAAATATCATAGACAAAGATACGGATCAGCAGTTAGGGTCTCATAAGAAGGACTCTATCCGGGACACGCCCTTTGCATTCTTCTTTTTAGTAAGTAAAAGTCAGAGTTCCGAGCTAAGGGCTTGGGTGCTGCAGCTGTAGACTAAAAGTAAGGAAGGGTAGGCTCATGTGCTGTAACCCAGACTCGAAGCAAGGCAATGCAGACTAAGAGAGGGGGCGCATAGGCAGTAAAGCGAGGTTGTTTGTGGTGGGGGTTTGGTAAGGATCTAGGTCAGCAGCTAAAGAATCAAAGTAAGGGTTGAGATCCGTAATTTCAAGCTCTACCTTCCAATAGGCAATACTCCAATAAGTAAGCGGAAGACTAATTCCATTGTTGAATGCACTAGCAATGTTGTATTATGGCCTATGCTTAGTATGCCCTAGCTTCTACTAAACACATATCAGTATAAGTAAATAGAAGAAGAAATGTCAGTGAAAAGAATATCGCAAGTCAGACTCATAGAAGGGAATGCTAGTTTCAAAGAAAGGCAGACTCAGAGCCAAGGCAAGGATCTAAATCAGTAGTTACAGAATTCCATAAGTAAGAACAAAACTACCAAGTGGGTTTCAGTTAGTTCTGACCTTAGACACAAGCACTATAACCTCCCTCTCGCCAACCTAGCACTCTTAAATGATAAAGTATGAATTCCAACTGATACTGAAGCAACTGTAAGTCAGATAAAAGCTTGTTCTCCACCTAGGGGCACTATAGAATAAGGTAACACTTCGTAGAAGAATCAAACGCCGCAACTACCCTTCGTCTCTCTATTACTTAGATACAATAACTGAACTTTCATACCCTACTTCTTATCTTGAAACAGGAACAGGGCCTGCTCCTTGCTCGTCCCCTACAAAATGAATGATTTCTCTTATTATATAAGACTTTGTTGAGAGTTCAATTCGAACTTCAAGATGGTTCTTATGGAGAAACTATGCAATCAGGATGGCTAAAATCAATTCCAGTTTTCCTCGGCACAAGAGATGGATTCAATGATTCACTGAGAGTCAAGGTCGAGTCTATTTCTGTTCTTGTTTCAAACTTCATATGCCGGGTCAGCAGCAAGAAAAGTGATTGGCTTAGAGCGGTGCGAGGGTGCTTGCTTTAGAGGTCGGGGCAGAGTCCTGTCTTCTAAGTGCGGTGTTCTTGCTTACTTTCTTTCTACAGCTTGCTAAGGTTAGCCTGTATCATTTACCCCTATTCCATAATGCATTTTGATTAACAAACAAAACACCTTAATGCTTGTTGAATGGAAGGCTTAGCTTGTTCTTTCGCACCTCTAACTAATGCGCTTGCTTAATTAGTCTAAGCTTGTTCCCCCCGAAACGAAACTCACTCCAAACTTGTTTGTTGAAGAACGAATAGGGGCCGCCCGAAGTAAGCTAACTCTATCACTTGTTCTTGTTGGGACTGGATACTTAGCTGAAGTGAAACATGCATTTCTTACTGATGTATTATAGAATTTAGGTGCTGAAAGCCTAGAAACGGAACTGGAACAGTCTACATCTCCCAACTCCCTTCCCATCCCTTACTTAACTTAGTCTAGTTGGGACAGTTGAGTCTGAAGTAATGGATTTTCGTGCTGAAGATCAGATAACTCCTTACGCAGAAGTAAAAGAATGAATTTCCTCTCTGGCAGACAACACTGGCATAGCGTCTAAAAACACATAGGAATTTCTGAATTGAAGACAGGACATATGGTTACTCTAGCATAAAAACAAGTCATATTACATACATACATATTTCTATTAGTTTAACGCCTGTGAACCTCAATTCCACTATTTCTGCTCGTATCAAGTGTAGTTTGTCAGTTTTAAGATTCGGTGAAGGATCTGTTTGTTGCAGGACCAGGACCTGTGTTTGTTGGCGTAAGGAAAGGACTGGACTCTAAAGATGGTGGTGTTGTAATAAGTGAATCCGATGTTAAAGCTTAAAACAAATAGATCTGGTGGAGCGGGATCGGTTAAAAAGGAAGCAGCAGACGGGTAATCAGAAAGTGAAGGAGAGGCCGGGTCGGCAATGCAAGTTCTAGTTTCATCGACAAGGGGCCAAGAATACCTATTCTATAGACTAGTTTGCGTTTTCCTGTTTTCACGTTTACTGGTTTACTTCTTCATTCTGTATCTCACCTCCGATTCTTCTACTCCTTGCTTGAAAACGGACACTAATACTCACAAGACTGGAACTAGTGATAGCAAGACTGAAACACTGCTCGGAACTAGGAAGAAATACATTCATACAGAACTAAACCAACAAAAGCAAGACTGATATCTCACTCCGTCACTCCCGATCTAACACTTAACATCTGTATTCCCTATCTAGCCTTTCACTCTTCCACTCCTTACTCTAAGGCTTAGACCCCTGCCTTCGATTCCGATCTCCTTGCTTGAAAACGGACACTCCCGAACTTAACTCTGACTTGAATTCTGGAGTTGTAGCTTCCAACAGTGTTTCAGGGATTTGGAATAGCGAATAGGGTGGTGTGTCTTGTAGTAGTAGTTCAATTCTTCTAGTAGTAGTAGTAGCATTCTTGTAGTTGCCCTTTTCCACTCCTTACTTTATTGGAGTAGTTCGAGTTTGATCCTTATCCGAGTAAGTTAAGCCTCCTGAAATTACCCTATAGTGCTTTTTAGTCTATCAAGAGACAAGAGAGCCCTGAGATGAGAGTAGTTGAATCTCAATAAAGAAGTAGTTTCAAGAGCAAGTGAGGAAGAAAGGGATTCGGACTGCCAAGGAGTACTATCACATATATTTTAATTGATCAATTAGTCACAAAGAAATCAAGAAAGTACATCTACTAGCAGCTAGAGGAATCAATCAAGGGCAGCTTAAAGCTGCGACGACAAGGAACTACTAGACAAGTCACTACTAACCAAGCAACTACTAATGTTGCGCGGTAGCGAGTTAAAAGAGCGTCAGTAGCTCTCGTTCCGCGTAGGAGTTCTCGTGTCGCGGCAGGGCCGCTCTCCGGCTAGCGCATCTATAATATCTTACTTCTTTTGGGGCGAGTGGAATCTCTAGTATCCGTCCTGTTGAATCAGTAGTAGTTGCAGGAGAAGATATAGATCCGGGTAACTAACTGTGCTCTTAGATGAAAGCAATAAAGTTCGAATTCCACTTAGGTCTTAGATAGCCCCTCAAAAGAGAGAATATGTAACTACTTGAATCCAGAGTTTCATCAGTTCTCTTATATTATTAGATATCATTTCGATGGGAAGGAATGTTTTGAACTCTATCGCCTCCGTAGTTGTTTGGCCTCAGTGGGTTTACTTGTTGAATCTTCCTACGGTTTTGTACTTTAGTTTAAGATCCTTGGTCATAACCCTACTTGTTAACTGCTTCTAATCCTTTTCCTTTCTTTCCCTTAACTCACCGACCATGTTAGCACAAACAACTCAATTCCCATTAGAGCACTTAGTCTTTCTTAACTCACTCACGCCAGCTGTAGTCTTGCTTGTTCATTATATATTGCTTGTTGAAAACCTTCCTTACTGACTTAAGCGCCTATGTTCTATTGCTAGTCAAGAGCCAACCAACCCGGGGATAGAGAATACAAAGGATGAGGTGTGTAGACTAATAGGTGACAAGGCAAGGCTCTAAGGGGTAGTAAGTTGGATTTCCCCGTTCTTGGTTCAATTAGAATAGGTGGTGTTATCGTTCTTAGAAGCATTAGTATAATAATAAATAAAAGCAAGTATTAGTAGCTTGGTAGTTGGTCAGTTCATATAGGCTGTTTATCAGTAGTTCCATCCTTAATGTAATAATTGGATTCTGCTATTGCTAGTTGGATTACCTTTCTCCTGTGTCATTCTCAAAATAGCAACTATTAGTCTTGGGTCCGGGCTCATAGGCTTCTATCGTTGACGCTTTCTTCTTTATTCTTATCTTATGTACTAGTATGCTCAGCCCGATATCCTTACTTGACTTGTCAGTTGCTCGGTGGATGAGAAGCTTACGAGTAGCGGACTCAATCTAACTACAGAGAATAGGGCTGTAGTGTAATACTGAGCTAAATGAGTGTCGGGCTAACCACTTTAGGGAGTGATTTCAACCTTAAGGCAAGGGACCTATAAGAGTTACGCTAAGTCACGAGTCCTGCTTGGAGAACAGCTGCTCAGAGGTAAGTTTGATAAACAAGAAAGCAAGGCTCTAAGGCATTAGTTGAAGGGTTGGGGAACTCAAGCTTGTCTTCTCATATGTAAGTGGTTTCAGTCCAAGAAGTAGCAGTTGGGTTCCGAGCTAGTGGACCCTGTCCTATAAAGTAGTGGCTTTGTGTCTAATATGTGCAGGGTTGCTCTAGAGTAGTGGGTTATTAGTATGGTAGTTCTCAGTTGAAGAATTTGCTCGCTACGCTGAAGGCTTCTAAGCAGTAAGGGCCTCCTTGTTAGCGGCGGTTCTCTTCTTATTGGTTCAATTCCGAGTCATTTAACAAAGTAGTAAGTCTTGTCAGCACTAGTCCAATTCTAATAATAGTTAGATGAATTCCATTGTACCTTCTGTTTATCACTAGCTCGAATCTGATAACAACTACTCCAAGTCTGTTAATGCAGAGGTTATTGTCGGCATTAGGGAAAAGACGGCACGCGCTACTTATATTCTCTATTACAACAAAAAGTGTAATACCTGGATTCTGACTATTACTACTATACTAGGTAAAAGGCATTAGTGTCAGGCCTATAGAAGAGAAAGGCGGGCTAAGATACAACAAGACAAGGGCAGCAAAGCAGCTGGCAGTAGTAGCGGACCTAAACTCATAATAAAGAATTCCTATAGGTAGTTCAAGGGTTGAAGAAGGTATAGTACAATACTCAAGCTAGCAAGTAAGTATGAAAGTATTACCGGTAAGATCAGAGCCACACAAAGAGCTCCGTTCGAGGGCAAGCTGCGGCATACAATCAATCAGTTCATTTCACCAGGCAAGTAACAACTACTATAAGGGCAGATAGAGTTGACCGGGCTATAAATGATAGAGTGGGACCGGGTAGTTATAGACTTAGCAACATTGCTTCCAATAAAGTATCAATTATATGACAAATCTTCCGCATAGGCAGTGGAGGCAGTATCAAGTAAGAAAGCGCTGCCCTAGTTGTCTGCTTCTCTATACTCGGCTTGCTGGTTCCTTTCTTGCCCTGTAGCGGCGGAGTCAAAGAAATAACAGTTTCTAAGGAATTAAACGCTGCTAGCAATAAGGCAATGTTGCTACTGGAGCTGAGGTATCAATTAAAGAAATAATGTAGCTATTGCTGCTAGGAAAGAAAAGAAAGATGTATCGGAGTGGAATAAGAATGGGTGCTAGAATAGATACTATACTAAGAATGGGTACGATCTAGCGCATCTATATTTGTAGCCAGAGGAGAAGCAGAGAAACAGTTAACCACAGAGTCCTGGCAATACAGTTCGAATAGAACCTAGCTCTTGTATATCAATAAATAAAGATCTAAGGTGCTGAAAGCGAAAGAAATCCGATCCAGCTGCCTTATAGCTTATAAGTAATTAACTGCTTCCTCGCCTCGAATCAAAGGGTTGGCTAATGGCAAGCTACATCTTCATTGCTTAACACTAGTACTACTTTACTATACAAGAAAACTCCACTTCAGTGCGCTTCAGAAGCAAAAGGATACTCTCCACTTGAAGAACCTACTAAACTGTAAACCCAACCGGCAATGAGTGACTGGCTTCTCGAGTTCTACTACTTAGGCTCATTCTTCTTTTTCTTACCTTGGAACAGGGCGCACAGAACTCTTTTGTTCCTACTCCTGAGAAAGATTACCTCTCTCTGCCTTCCCTTGGATCAAGACTCACTTCCCCCCTTGCTTGCTTCTCGTCCCATGTCTTTCTTTGCAAGGTTTCTAGTGAAAGAAAGGTCTAGATGGGAGCATAACTTGTTCTGCATCGCTGCTTAAGCTAGCTACTTCTTATCCCTATGCAATGCATATCAATACTGGAATGCGGACAATGGGTCATACCCTTATCCTAGATGCGGACAATGGGTCATAGGAAAGATTGCTAAGGTGTTGTGAAGCCCATTGATTCTACATTTGCTAACAGTCAAGTCGACAAGCAGACAAGACGACAAGCAACGTATACAAAGGAAAAGAGAGTTAGTGAGTCAGCTGCAATAAGATAAGAAGTCACTTACTAGGAAAGGTGGGCAACTGATCCAACTCCATCTGCTTACTTTGGCACTGAACAAGAAAACCTCGAACACAGGACTCGGTTATCCATCTCATCTAACTTCATTCGGCTCCTAGGCAACTCATACTTCTCTTCTTTCAACAAGCTGCTCTGCTCGCAACAATTCTCTACTTCCTGCTTCCAAGCTAGCTCATATGCCGCACCAAATGACTTAAGGGCAAAGGTTGTGAAGTCAACTCTCTTCTCTATCTTTCCTCCCTTGCCCCAACCCAGTAGTGCTTCTTCACTAACAACCATAGCCTAGTAATAGAATGATGAGCCATCTAAAGCAGCCCTTTACTACCCGGACGGAACCCCGGATAAAGGTATTTCATGAAACAAGTCAGTAGAATAGACAAACCACTACTTATATAATAATAATTCCACTCCAAGATCAGAAACAGTGCGAGGAAATGCTGGTGCTAGGCCAGTTGGAGATATTCTCGTAGTTAACCGGGAAGGAAATCAAGAAAGAAAAGGTATTCTAAAGGAGAGGAAAGAAAGAAAGAAAGACGAGGAAGCTATAAGTACTATTGATCAGGGGTAAGAAACATCAGAATGAGCTAGGTATGAGAGTTCTATTACTATATGAGGAGTAGTGGTAAAGAGAGAGACATCTGGATCTTAGTATCAGAGTTGCGGTAAGAAAGAAGTGAACTAGTTAGTTAATCCAGGAAGCTATAAGTATCGAATGCATAAGATGGGGCATATAGAACAAGTAGTAGAATAGCAACACTGCCGCGACACGAGTTCACTGACGCTCGAACACAGGACTAAAACGGAGGACTTGCTCACATATTCCAGTTGCTGCAAATACGGTTCTCAGATCTGAAGCGGGAAGGAAAGAAAGAAAGTAGGTTCTCTGTAGGCAGGCAAAGGTTAAGGGCTGCTGCTAGGGGATAGGTATAGGAAGCTAGTAGAAGCAAGTAAGGTATATGAGTAAGAAGCAGTGATGCGGACAATGGGTCATATCCCTATGCTACTTCTACTTAGTACCAGCTTCTTATACTATACTTATACTTATAGCTACTTTGAATGCGTTTTCTGCCGCGCCACATTAGTAGTGTCTTGTCGGGTCATAGTATAGAGTACGTAGTACGAGCTATAAGAAAAGAAGCACTAGCAAGTGCGGACAATGGGTCATAAGCAAGTACGTAGTACGAGCTAGGTATGTAAGAAAAGAAGCACTAGCAAGTACGTAGTACGAGCTAGGTATATAAGTAAATGCGGACAATGGGTCATAGGCTTCTACTTAATGCTTCGCACAATGGGTCATACCCTTCTACTAGATGCGGAAGATGGGTCATAGGGTAAAGAGAAAGGGTTGATGCAAGAGGAATAATCGAGTATTCTTGCTTTGATGCTAGGTCTAGAAACGGAATCGATGCTCTCCCCTAGCTGCAGGGTTTACTTACTTGTACAAGGGTAGGGGCGGAAAGAGCACTCACTATAGGGTAGGCTGGTCTACTTTCCTGGCACTGCTTCTCAATAGGATGAAACAAGAACAGGATTGATTGATTTCTGTCCTTCCCGCTGCCCTTTAGCACTTGAGCAATTGGGTACTCGATCAGGTGCAATGGGGCATCATAATTGCTATATAGAAGAATGAAGTCATCAACGCCTACAACTTATAGGTGCAGCTATGGGTTAACTAAAGAAAGAGACGAGTGGGTGCAGCTATGGGTTAACTAAGAAATCCGGGCATATCTTTTCAATTGCTAATTCCATGCATATCGATTGGTATCGGGCATATCGAATCAATACAGTTCGGGTCGGGAAGCTAATAGTGGTTTCATTCCTGTAGGCGTAGTGGTTTCATTCCAATCAGAGCAGAGCCAGATCCACCAGCTGCAATTCCAGTTGTTGGCGAAAGAAAGGGGTGTTTCGGTAAATATACTTCTTACTATAGGAGTAGCTGAGTTAAAGTCGAGTGCTTTTCTGCTTGTTAAGTTTCATTACTCACAATAGGTGTGTCTTACTAAGTTCTATAACTCTATCTTTTCTTTCATAACTCTATCTTTTCTTTCTTTTCTTATTCAAACAAGGGATCAGGGTGCCTGCCTCTATTCAATACTCTAGTTGGTGCTCTCGCTCTAGGTATGATAGAAAGAAGAGGGTGGTGAAGCCAGCGGTGCGGTGCCAGCTTCATTCTTTTACTTAGTGGCGTAGTGTCTTGCTGGGTGAGGGTTCGTTAGGTCGTAGAGATCATCAGCAGTGCCAGTTAGGTCGTAGAGAGAATCACCAGTCCTGTGTTCGGCACCATCGATGGACTAGCTAACTAAAGAATGAATTACTATCCGGTTAGGCTCGCTGACGCGCAACTCTCTAGGGTATCTCGGGCGAACTTCTTCCCTTGTCGACCTCCGTAGTGGTAACTTATCAACGAGGTAGTGATGGCGATCAGGCATCGTCTTATGCTGAGTATGCGCGCGAAGAGAGTCCTTCAGAGAATAGAGGGTTTGATGCCGCCAGGTGAAAGGTGTGAGATTCTCCTTCATTATATATTTGATAATTGAGACCCACGCACGATGGAAAGAAACATTCAGCTGCGCGCACCATCGAATTCCGGAAAGAGCTTACGAAACGCGCGAGGGGCACTAAGCTTATGAAGGCCCTTAGAAAGAAGGATGCCAACATGAAAGTGGTGACCATGCTCTTTATGAGACTCGCGAGAAACTATGAGACTAATACACTGAGTAATAGAACCTGTGATACGGCTGACGATGAGCTCCTCAGACAAAGAAGACCTAGCGGGAGTGGCATCTGCTCTTTACAGGGTAAGTCAAAGATACCTCTTGTAGTTATAGTGCTGCTTAACGGCAACTGTATCTAAGCTCGCTGTCATGGTTTTTTAAGAGAAAAGCAGAAACCCAACCGGAGAAAAAGGAAGGAAAGGTAGAAAAACGACTGCTTGGGCCTCGGATGAAAGAATGGAATTGCCTACCGAGTACGGCTCCTGCTCTAAGATAGAATTAGGAACTAAACCGCCCGGCTCGCTAACAGCTTACTTGAGAACTTTCACTTAATCCCACGCCTTAACCTGACTTTTGAACTGCAGATGCTCTGGTACACTTTGACTCCCCGGCAACTACTGGGGAACAGCGCTACCGCCCACGAACAAAGGTGAGAACACAGGTTAACTCAGGGGCAAGTTTCTTAGTTGAATCAGTATTTCTTTAAAGAGGGCTGTTGAATCAGTTATTGAATAAGTTCTCCTCCGAGTTGAATCAGTTGTTTGAAGAAACCCGGTGTTAGTCGCTCCAGTAGCTCTTTATTCCCTTAGCAGCCGCCGCTACAGGGTTGGGCAAGGGAGAGAGCAATTCCTAGTTTTAATGAAATTCTAAGTGTTATACTAGATGTCGTAGTGGTTAAATTCTGTAGGTGTAGTTGGTCTGGTCCATACTATAACAGTGGGCTTAGTTGTTCAGTTCTGTTTCTTGTCGGCTTGGCAAAGAATGAGACTTCTTCGGTAGTAGTTGTCCTGGTAGTAGTTGCACAGGTAGTAGTTGCACAGGTAGCAGACTTTAATAGAATAAAGCACAGAGGCGGAGGACTCACAACAGAGGTATCGAGAAAGCACAAAGGCAGAGGAGAAGTAGACGAGCCGCATGCAGTTAATAGAACCTAATGAAGGTAGAAAAGAAATAGCCAGCTCTTGATTGGAGCGGCCCTGCCTAGACACGAGAACTCCTACGCGTAACTAGAACTCCTGCCGCGTAACCGGTAACTCCTGACGCTTTTAACTCGCTAACGCCTTTTCGCTCGCTACCGCACAACGTCTTGCGCCGTTGCTTGGTCGTTAGTAGTTGCTTGTTCATTAGTAGTTGTTTGTCTAGTAGTTACTTGCCTCCTTGTCGTCTTGTCGGCTTTGAAGCGATGTCTAGGTCAATTCTTTCATTCAATACCAGAGGAGTTTGCCAGAGTTGAGGTCAATACCAGAGTTGAGGTATACCGAATGAGGGAGACGAATACTAGTGGCAGAGAAGCTAATGTAACACGTCAGCCCCAATCCTTTAATGTCGATCCTGCCAAGGAAAGATCCTGTGGTATAATACCTTTATTATGAGTCTGAGGGCAAGCATCCCTAGGTCTAAAGCACTTTTCAGTATTCCACTCAGTTTTATTCAGCCAGTGAGCTTGTCATTAGCCAACCCTTTTGTTGATAGTTGGAAGGTTAGCCTATCTAATTGAAATTATACTCGTCCTGCAGCCTTCCTTGCGTCTTGAGTGCTCTTTTCTGTCTAGGTTAGGTCCCTTTACGGCAATGGGAGATCCGGTGGAAGTTTGACTTTCTTTCCTCGCACCTACCGAGTAGAGCCATCTTCGCTGCCCTCGCACTCGAACTGGAACTGGCAGTTACCCATGAGACTCAACTTGCTTATTTTCGCCAACACGTTGATACCATCCATCTCGACACTGCTGATTCTGATGCCAGAGCTGGAACAGGCAACTACTTGTTAGGCAAAGGCAAAGAAAGGAGAAAAGAGCTCAACTAGTTAAGTTATTACGCGCCGTTACCGAGTCCTTATTACAGCAACTATAGCAGCAGTGGATTCAAAGTATGCTATCCGAACAAGACTCTGAACTTCCTGCTTCTGATACAACTGATACTTGAAGAGCGGCCCTGCCTAGACACGAGGCACTACTGACGCGTCACACCCTACGCTCGAGATTAGGACTTGGCAATTGATGGCTCCGATACCTTAGGCAATAATTCATACTTTCACTTATAGGCCTTAGCTTAATTAGGTCTACAACCTCCGCTACAGTAGCAACTCACTATTAATATCAGTCTCCTTAGCAACATTAGCAACACTGGATTGATTGCCCCGCTTCACTAACAGCTTACTTTGACACCTATGATTCCCTAGTTACCCCTTTCTCTATTTAATGTAATTGAAACAATACTTTCGGCTTGCCCTTTACTTTCGCACAGCTGATTATCGTAACTACTTCTATATAAGATTCTACTTATTGACTTAGCGCTTCAGAACCCTGCCCGTTGCTAATACTACTCGCTCGGTGATGCAAGCTTTCAACCCAACAACTGGACTGACTCCCTTACGAGAAAGCCCATTACGCGCTTGCCTCTTCTTTTGTTTGATACAAGAATTAGGCTTAGGCTCCTCTCTTGCTCTGTAACTAAAGAATTAGTCCGTTGCTTGG